>BPLR01002120.1:0-163909 GCA_021605095.1 Caerostris extrusa
TTTGAACTTGAGTATAATAAAAAGTATTTTACTAACTTGATTGGAAATTTGAAACACGATACTTACAAATATATATAGGGAGAGTGGGAACTAGTAGTAGGAATTGGAAAAAGACCCACCATTGTTAACAAAAAAAATCAATGTTAGGCAAATCTATTGAAGTTGTACATTAAATATTTTATTCTGAAATGTAAATATTCTGTAAATGTTCAGAAGTTTCTGAGATCCAAAGTTTCTCCATATTCAATACTGGCTTTGTTGTCAATCTTCGTTGCAGACAACTATACATTCTGGTTCTAAACCAACATGAAAAACAGTTATTTTATCCTATTAAAGCATATATATGTAATAAAATAAAAAATATTCAATACAATTCTCTAATGCTTAAGTGTTTATTTTTTACTCTTTAAGTGTCATTATTTTCAATTCCTTCTATTAGCTCACACTCTCCCTATATATATCTTGTTCAAATTTTCAATCGTTCATAAAATACTTTCTATTCATCCACTCACGTTCAAACACTTTTTTTTTGAACTTGTAGCGAATGACACTTGATGTTAATGCAGTTCTTTCAAATATTAATTCATTAATTAAATTTAATTAATTCATTTTAAATTTTTTAGATTTTAAATTGCATGTATATACCAATAGAGGGCGCCAGATAAACTTAAAAAAAAATGAATGAAAATTATTTATAAAAGATTTTCTGCAATAGAGTGAAAAAAAGCAGGAATTGACTTAAATTTTTTTTTATATATATTACTTGTTGAAAATCAAAACGGGAATTTAAAAAATATCTGAGCATCTTTTTAATCAACATTCAATTTTATGGAGACGAAGGAGTAATAATGCTAATACATAAGCTGAAATATTTAGTTCATATCAAATCTTTGATTTCGTGGAGAAGCAGAGGTGAAATTTAATATCCCAATTTGTAGAACTATGTTTGTCTTATTTCTTAAAAATAAAAAAAATGACGAAATTATATTCACAATTCACCTAACAATTTTAATATAATTTTAACAAAATAATTATATGATAGTTTTGTTACAATACTGCATTTGAAACCTTGCATCCTCCACATTTACAGGCAACTTTTCTGCAATACAATATTCCAAGATCACGATTTCAATATAAAATTTTGTGCAAAAACTTCAACAGCTCATAATATCGCTCCCCTTCCCTCCCCAAGTGCACAACTTTCGTGTTATTTGACATAATGGATTTGGACAACTGTTACATTCCATAACTTTACATTGTAAGTGACAACGACTTTAAATTATAAAAGAATTAGATAAAAAGTATAGTTTAAAAAACTAAAACACGCTTTTAGAGTTAATCAAACTAAAAGTAAAAAATAATTGTTACCATAAGAATAAAATGACTGACGAGAAAATGAATGTCACTGTTCTAAAAGTGTGCTCGATATCAATCGTTATAATTTTTTCACTAATTTCATTCCGAAATGTAGAGTTCGTTTAAAAATGTCGAACAAACCACCCCACGCCTTTAGAACAGTGACATTAATTTTCTTGTCAGTCATTTTATTCTTATGTTAACAATTATTTTTTTTTTACTTTTTAGTTTGATTAACTCTAAAAGCGTGTTTTTCAGTGTTTTTAAACTATAATATTTAAATGAGGTCCCGGTACGGAGAACTGGAATTAGAGTTCTTACAACTAATTTAATTGTGAGTAAAACAAAGGTTAAATGCGAATATATCGAGCCAGCCAGGATTCGAACAGGGAATCTCCCTGATCCGTAGTCAGGCGCGTTATCCGTTGTGCCACTGTCCCAAGTGGGTTTGAATGTCTTTACTGAATACTTTCATTCTACATGGGTTAAATTGCCCTTCATAAGTTAAAATAAAATCACTCATCCTGGCGATCCTAATCACGATGAGATAATAAACTTATCAAAATATTTTAGTGTCGTCGGTCCTCGATAAGTCTACAACGTTTAAATTAAATCTGATAGCTTAAAGTTGGGCGAAATCGAGTCCAAGAGTCAGTTGCAAACAAACATACAGGTGAAACTAATAAAAGCGTATTAAAAAAATAAATTTAAATGGCAGAAATAATAAAAATTACAATCCATTTTCATAAGCTCTTGTTATTAATGAAATTTAATTTATTTTTCCAAAAATGTGTAACTTTTTTTTTAATTTTAAACTTACGTTGATCTTTTTAATATATGAAATTTTTAAATATGATATCCCATATATAATTAATAGAGTATCTTTAAATATTATTAAAGTAAATTCATTTTAATTCACCTAAGTAAATTTTACCACTAAATAATATCGTTTATTTTATGTGAATTATATTAACAACAAAACATATTATTCTACTTCTATTTTCTTAAAGTTTTCTTAGCATAATTTTACATGAGTACACATAAAAACACAAGGTTTTGATACAATGCAGAATATTTTATAGGAAGTGTAATTTACTAATTAATAAAATAAAAATAATGATTTTTTATTAAAATATTTTTACTTATTGAAAATGTTGAAATAAGGTAATATACAAATATCTCACTCTTTAGGTAAAGCTTATATTAAAGAAACAATTTTTAACATTACAGATGAAAATTCATCTTCTTCAAATAAAACATCATTTATGAAAAAATTAATAACTAACATTTCAAAACGAGACATATAGTAAAACATTATGATTGTAATTTTTATATATATACATAAAATTTAAATTCGTTTTACAATTGAAATTTTAAAATTATTAGGAAATAAAAATGCATCGAATTTATTTGTATTCTTTAAAAAAGTATAATAGGCATATTTAGGGCTATATAGGCATAATTTAAATATGCATATTTAGAAAATAAATTCGCTTTAATAATAAAGCGAATTCCATTAGTATAAAAATGGAAAGATAACTTTTTAGAGTACAACATTACAACAATAATTCCACTTCCTCAGTTTTTACACTGCAATTTGAAGTGCTGAATTATTTACAGTGGGCCACAAAATTGAGTATACACCTTAGAAACTTAGAGACTTTTTGCAATTACAAATTAAATAATGCTTTAAGATGATTGAATTTTTTACATTATATACTTTAGTCTATGTTTTACCGTACTATACTTATAAAATTGTTACGTTTATTTATTTTTTACGAAAAAAAAGATCTGAGACGAGAGGAAAAACGCCACCACAAAAATAAGTATGCACCTTTATTAATTTCCTTTCAACGTACAAATCAATATTTTGTTGCATGACCTTTTGCTCGAATTACAGCTTGTAATCTTCCGGACATAGATTCTACTAATGTTTTAGTGGTTTCAACAGAAATTTTAATCCATTCTTCTCTCAGAACCTTCTTGAGAACTTCCTTGCTTGTGATTTCGTGCTCATGTACAGCTTTTTCTAATTGCGACCACAAATTTTTGATGACGTTTAGGTCTGGAGACTGGGCTGGAGTGTGTAATTGCTTCTTTCAATGGTACAGCATGTATAACTGCACAATCTTCGCTGTATGCTTAGGGTCGTTGTCCTGCTGGAATATGAAGCTTGACCCAAGCCCCAACTTACTGGCACTTTTTTTTTTTCAAGTTATCATATAAAATCCCCAAATATACATGTTTGTCCATAATACTATCAATAAAAGCAAGCTCTCCAACTTCTCCAGCCGACATACAACCCCAAACGAGGACAGATCCACCTCCGAACTTGACTGCCTTAATAGTGTTTTTAGGTGCCAGTGCTTTCCCAACTTCTCTCCATATTTTAAATCGTCCATCGCTTCCGTAAAGATTAAACTTACTTTCATCAGAAAATATTACAGTGTTCCAGAAAGAAATAGGCTTTAAACGATGTTCTTTGGCGAAAATCACTCTCTTTTGTCTATTCACATACTTGATGAGTGGCTTTCGTATTGGTGTACGGCCATGAAACCCATATTGGTGAAGGGTACGTCGAATTGTTTCAACTGAGATCTTTTTCCCGATTGTAGAGGACATCGATAAAGCTAGTTTAGAGGCACTCACCCTCGGATCTTTCTTTACTGAGTGAATGATCTTCCTCTTCGCTGTAGTACTCAGTATTTCTTTACGTCCTCTTCCAGGAATATTAAATACAGATCCAGTTTTTTTTATACTTCTGTAGTATTTTTGGACACAACCATGAGTTACACCAATCAACGAAGCGATTTCTCGAAGAGATTTGCCCTCTTTCGACCATTTTACAACCAATAAATGCTCAGATTCAGTAGTTTCTCTACGAGAGCTCATTTTACGATTTTTAATGAGAAAAATACTATTTAAAAGTGTTGAAGTGCAATATCCCGTGTTATAAGCAGCAGCTACTCCTGAAACTCTTTAAAGAAAATTTGAAACTAAAAAAAGTGGTGGCATAATTTACAAATATAGGAAGTGTATACTTAATTTTGTGGCATGGTTTTCTATCTTTTCATCGAATCGCTTAACTTTTTCGTAATAAATAAGTTAACTATAGAATTGTGTTATTATAGGATGGTAAAGCAGAGGTTAAAGTATCTAGAATAAAAAAAATTTATCTATTTAAATCAATATTTAATTTGTAATTGGAAGAAGTCTAAAAGTTTTAGAGGTATATACTCAATTTTGTGGCTCACTGTATATAAATATCAATAACGATTTTTTTCAGAGTCTCATTTATAACTTATGCTATTTGATCTTTGAACATTTGCTATTACCTCCTATCTAGAAAGAGGAAGTCAATAAATTAATATTTGAAATAACGCAGCTATAAATATTTTTTATTTGAATTTACTAATTAGTTGATATATTTATTTGAAATCCGCATTTAAGTTTCCTGTTTTCTGAATTTATTTGCTCTTTTTATCGATTGTAATAAAACAGTCCACTAAAGCAGGGGTGGCCAACCCGCGGCCCGCCTTCAACATTTTTCCGGCCCGTGAGATTTATCACACTTTTACAAAATATATTTATTTTATAATGGCCAAAGTAGTTTAACCAATGTATTAAAAATATACAATGTTTGTGCATCTATATATTAAAAAATTAACTGTCAAAATTAAGAAAAAAAAATCAACTTTGATTTTAAAATAATATTCTTGCGAATATATGCAGATATTGCCTGTTTTATTTATAAGTTCACAGAATAATAAAATTATATTCTGCGAACTCATGAAGTGCGCATCTTGGAACATCTATTATAACAGGTTGTAATATGAATATAAAAATGTCTACAGTGGGTCTAAATCTAATAAGAGGATATATAATTTTAGATACCGTCCGTGGAGTTAGGATGCATTTCCAAAGTGTCCCGCAAGATCATTTGGGTTCACCAACCCTGCACTAGAGCTTCAAAATTTAGAAATAATTTGTAATTAATGCAAATAGTATAATTATTTTACAAAACCTAAGTGTACAGTATATGAACTTAAAGTTACGTAATTTTAAGCGCTTATTAAAGAACAACTATAAAAATATAAATTTTTAGAATTTTTAAATATATAAAAGTAAAATAAATAATTTACAACATATAAAGCATGATATAAATTTATTATTTTTGTTAAGAATATTTTTAGAACTTGAATATCAACTTAAAGAAATATATTTCAGTTTTGTTTATTTTTAACCAAAAACTTTTTTTAATCGTTTTATGAACAACGTAATTATACCACGCATAAGTCATCAAGTTGTGAAATTTATATGAAGCAAACAATAATAAATGCTTTCACAGCTAATGGGGCCTGATGGCCAATTGGCTAGCGTTCTGGCTTTTGGTGTTTCAGGTTCGAATTCTGGTTGTGGCATGGATGTTTGTGAGTGTTTCGTAATCCACGTTTAACTGCAAATCCCAGTTTAATTAGCCCAAAGTGTGCACAAAATGGCCGTAGAGCGACAAACCATGCCTTCATAGTAGAACTTTCTTTTCTTTTCGAAATTTTATTCTGAAAAAAAGAAAAGAAATATTCTATTTACTTCCGAATTCATAAATATTTATTTATATAATACTTTACTGAATTCTATTTTTAGAACAGAAATTCGGTATCTTTCATGTCTCTTCAGATGGTAGTGTTTTTTCTCGATCTTTATTTATCAGTGATACGTTCTACCGTTAAGTCTATCGTTTGAACTTACGTGGTATTTGCAAATCAATTAAAAGTTGCATAGACCAGAGTTCCGTAAAATGCCTTGTAATTCTGGTTTGGTTTGTCGCTCTGAGATCAATTTTTGCACACTTTAAGCTAATTAGACATAAAAATACAGTTTAATTTGGATCCCGAACCCCTAACAAGCATCCATGCTACCGCCAAGATTCTAACCTGAAGCCTGTGGTAACAAAGACCAGAGCTCTAGCCATGGGAGAAAACCAGGAAAACTCCCACCAGGTAGTCTGACTCATGCGGCAAGTTGCTGAACATCATATACGCCATTGAATCTCATCGTTTTTTGAAACAGTGTCTACAACAAAGCCGCCAATGAATTGAATCTCCGTCCTAACGCTCATCAGTGCTACAGAGCTACGTGACGGGAATAAAATACATTTAAAAGATCATATATTAATAAAGAAATTCAATTTTTTTGCAACAACAAAACGTTCCACAAACGTTGTTCATTTATCATTACGAATTAGGAAAGTCTCATTTTCTTTCATGCTTTAATTTTGCAAATTTTTTGTGCTCAATACTTTAAGCTCTGCAAAACTTGCGTTTTTATAAAAAAGAATTTTAAAACCAATGGCTTTGTTTGCAATACTTAAATAACCGCAGTCAAAATAATACATAAAATAAAAAAAATATTTAAATTATAAACAAATAAAAAAATTATAAAAATATTTTGTAAGAAATTAAATTTAAAAATTTATAAAATAATTTGTTATGGGTTTGTGAAACATAAATATCATGATCAACGGGTAAGCAGACTTTTTGTGGCAAGTATGAAACTATTAACTATTAAAAATTCGGAAATCATTATTTTTTGTAGCAAATTTTATGTTAAGTAATATTATATCAGAGGTTTAAACTGATATTTTGCGAAGGGTATTGTGAACTTCTCTTTATTAGCATGGTACAGGAATTGTTCACAATACCCTTCGCAAAATATCAGTTTAGAGGATTTAAAACAAAATTACTGAGTTATCCAGATTAGGAAAGGACTGAAAATTTAAAAATAAATAAAATGGCCACTACATTTTTGCCATTTCTAAATAAAAAACTTGACTCGATTCTTTTTTTTTTTTTTTCTGCAAATTAATCTATCTTCTTCACTTTTATTATTTTTGATTTATTCAATTTTTATTTTATTAACCATTCTGTTTTTTATAACTTATTTTAAATATGCTCTTTAATTTAATTAATATTTTATTCTAAATTTCATTTTCTGAAGTTGTTTCTTATTTTAATTTGTAAATTTCATGTAGAATTCTGTGGTGCAGGTAACTCCCAAATAAATTAAAAATATGCAAGCAGATTATATTAAAATACATTTAGCAAAATAAAAAGGAAATATATTAATATAATAAGCATTATGAATATGAAACACGTAGTAATCTGATCACTAAGCATAAACTAAAATAGAATGAGCTGTTTCTATATTTATTTGTTAAATGATTTCTACCGATGAATTACTAAATAATCTGAAAGTTATGTCACACAGGAGGCGATATAGGTGCATAATAGGACTCCTTTATAGGACATCCTACTAATATTAATATTAGGCTTAATTTTAATTTTTTGGAGAAACACGAAGCATTAGGAAAAATAATTAATTTTATTCAAAATAAATATGCGTAAAACCCATAAAACAAGCAATAAATAATTAAAAAATTCAAGGCTCTGGGACCAATAAATGGCTATATTTATATAATAAAGTAAATTTAAAAGTATTAAATAATTATATAAATTATTTAATATTAAAATTTCATAATACAATTTAAAAAAAAAATTAATTAATAATTTTTTGTGTTATTAAATCAATAATTGGTTTAATACTATCGTCCATAATTATATTAATTAATATACTGCGTCCATCAGTAAAGTGATACATTACTAATCTCATCTTGCAATACATTCTGTTTTGAAATACCCTGCTTTTTTTTTTTTTTTTTTCGTTTTTTTTTCAGCAATACGTTTCACAATTGGAAAATGCGTTAAAAATTTTTTTTTTATTAAATGCAATTTTAATAATGCTAATTTAGTTTTAAACTCACTTACTGCACTAATGCTATCAGCGATATGCTAGTTTTTCTTTGTATTAATGTAACTTGGAAAAAACGAGTTGCAAAGCTCAGAAGGAACTCTCCGACTTTCGGTTGTGAGGACATCTCTAAATCAGGGGGTCTCCAAACCGCGGCCCGCCAGTGTCATCCATCCGGCCCGCGACAGTGAATAGCTTATTGTTGCTGTAATAAGTTGTATAAAAAAAAAACACAGAATGATAATAACTCGGTTTTATTGACTTGCTAGGTAAAGTTTAATGACAAGCATAATGCGCAGAAAATTTAACTTAAGCATAACAATTAATAAATAATTGAAATGAATCCCACTAACATTCTAAACTGGTGAACATCCCGCGGTAGTTATGTTGTGGTAAAGAGTACCGCATATGTATGCATATCGATGTTTGGAATGTATAGATCCTGAATCAAATATACGATTTTTATCCTGAAAATCCCTCAGGAACGGAAAAGCTAAATGAACGCGAATAAAACCACTTGTAAAAAAAAATACTAATGAGATTTATGTAATTGTAATTTTTCACTGACAGTAGTTTGTAGTTAGCAAGCGCATGCTCGCTCAGAGCTTGTACTCGGCGGCTGATCTCGAAATTATACATAATGGCAAAAAAATTAAAACGGTTTTGGCCCTTGGTACTTACTGGAGTAAACAGTATGGCCCTAAGGCTGGAAAGTTTGGAGACTCCCTGCTCTAAATGATTCAATACTATTAAAAAAGATTAAATTGAGATTTAAAGCTTGCTCTAAGATACATAATGGTAAGGATGGTAAATCGCACATTCGGATATTTCGCTCAAGCTATTGAGTAACGAAATTGGACGATAATTTTGAGGATAAGCCAAAGTGGAGTTTGATTTCAGAATAGGGGTTTACTAGGGCAGTTTTCTAGGAAGTGAAAAAATAGCTGGTTTTAAGAAGGAAATTAAAGAGTTGGGTGATTACAAAAAAAAGAAAGATATAGATTTTAACATATAATTATTAATAAAATCCAGACCAGGAGCTTCACGAGGTCTTAAACTTTCTGATTGTGTCACAGACTTCGATGGAAAAAATCGGTTCTAAAGCGTCAATGTGTGGTTGTTGCAGATAGTCGGTGACTGAAGTTTTGTGAGTCTGAAGAAATTTACATCTTCGATGGAATTCAATCTAAATTGAGCTCCGATAATGTCAGTAAGCAGATCAGCTTGAGAAAGTGCGGCTCGACTATCGGTGCCTTGTATGGTTTTGTTTGGTTCGTCGCTCTACAGGCATCTTATGCACACTTTAGGCTAAACAGACCGGGACCTACAGTTTAACGTGGATTCCGAACCACTACAAACACCCATGGCACCGCCGGGGACTCGAACCAGAAGCCTGTGATACCAATAGCCAATTGGCCATCAGGCCGCTCTGTATCCAATATATAAAGTGAACTTATAAAAGAGTTCGAAGTGAAATTTGAAACACAACAAGATATCAACCAGAGAGAGAAGATAATAGCCGATGAGGCAATTGCTGATGAGGCCGATGATTGCTGATGAAGCAATTGCTCAAAAATGATCAATAACAATTCTCAGAATCACAATGGCGGCTTGATGACCACTTGACTAGCGCTCTGGCCCTTGGTATCACAAATTTCAGGTTCTAGCGGTGGCATGGATGTTGGTTAGTGGTTCGAAATCCACATTATGCAATAGGTTCCTGTCTAATTAGCCTAAAGTGTGCAGAAAATGATCGTAGACTGATAAACCAGAACCTGTGGTACCGAGCATCAGAGCGCTAGCCACTCGGCCATTCAGGCCCGGTTGAACGGAATGATGTGGAATTGCTTGCATAACAAAGAACATTTTTTTCAAAGGGTGTTTGACGCAGGCATAAGTGCCTCTATTTTAAGTGCACATGCATGCAAGTGTTAATATCGTTTCTCATTTCAATAAGACATTAATAGTAGGCGCAGATAATCCGAGTTATTATCCCTTTGCCATTATCATTTAAATTTGTTTCGAGATTTGAGTTTCAGTTTCATGTCTTGGGGAAGTCTGATAGGTGGAGGTTTAAATTTGGAGTATCTTACCTGATATGGTCACTAATACTCAAAATGCTTGAAGCTTCTTCGTAGAACGATAACATGCTACCAAATGTACCAATAGCGAGAATCTTCTTATGAGCTAGGTGCATAAGCTTCAATGTCATTTGCGATTGCACAAAGGCGCCGCGTTGCTAACTTCTGCTCCAGATTATTCCATTCTATGAATTATCCAATCTTCTTTCGTTTGTGATTTTTAAAATTTTATTTAATGAGTAATAAAAGGAGACAGAAACTGACAGAAGAAAAATAGTATATTGTTGAATACTTTTTGTTTTACAAGGTTTAAAAATTAGAAGGTTTATCTAATTCTTATAATATGAATTTTATACATGTCTTTCCTTAATTTTATATTTATGGCTTTCAGTCGACCTCTGCTCCAGAAGTAATAAAGTAATAAGTAAGTAATAAGGTGAATATAACATCACCTAAGCCAAGAACTGTGGCACTGTTGGCCATTTATAAAATAAACATAAATAAAAGTATGCAAGCATTGAAAGATTTTCAAACATATAACTCAAAGAACAGGGTAGATCAAGAAATGCAGGGAAAAAAATCCCTAATAAATAAATTAAACCCCGCTAAACATGCTCCTGGGTATAGTTTAATACCTTTTAGGAAACGCTGTTAAGAAAATTAATGATGCCTTTCGAAAATCATTAACTAAAATGTTGACCAGTAAGGATAGATTTTGCATGCGTGTTTCTGGTGAAAGATCCTTCCATTTGATTTTCCCTATAGCATTAAATTCCCAAGAATATCATGTAACTCTCCATTTCATGCTCTCGAATAATAAAAGAAGATACTTTCTCAAATTATTTTCCAGCAAGTTACTATTGTTTATGCATCTATTTCTTCGCTAATTAAAAGCCCTGTTTGATGGACATGTGCAAGTCAATAATTAATTTGATTGAAAATGCATTACTATAAAACATGATTTCAAAATAATAATGGAAATATATACAATTATTTAGAAAATCCATTTTCAGAAGATTCCTGCTAATAGTTATCCACCTATTTAATGATTATCCTGATCACACATCAAATTTGTTTTAAATTGCATTAATATTGGTTGAATGGTGAAGAACAAAGAAACAAAGTTGTAGCATTTTTCTCACGAGAAGAGTTTTGGCATTTCTTTCCCAGGAGAGAGGAATGTATCCTATTTGACAAATATATAATAAACCCATCACTTAGATTTGACAGCAAACGAGCTTTATTGTGGATAGTTATATTATATGCAACTAGAGTGTTTTACTAATAAAAATAACCTGTCACTCAAATCTGATAGCAGATATTCGGTGTCATTTATAATGAGGAAATTAGCGAATGCCTGTGCTACCTTCATAGGTAGAAACAACTACAGATTGAATGCGATATACTATGAGTTGTTTCATCGTGATAGGTGATAGACCACGAACTGAGAAATGTCTACTGCAATGAGAAGTGAGGAAGCTGACCCCCCCGCCCTCTTGACGGACTTTCTTAAAAGGAGGGGGGGAAGAAGAGATAGTTTTGCTACGAGTAGACCAGAAGTGGTTTTTTTTTTTTCTTTTTTTCTCTGAAGTAACTGAATAGGCCGGAGTTTCCCGCCTGTTTTCAAAGTGAGCCCCTTGGGGTTTCGTGAATCACGCCGTGTGATGGTTAAGGTCTGCCGCAGACCAGGTGTTTAAATTCGTCGTAGACTCGAGAACTTTGAAAATCTACGAACTTGAAGTGAACTGCTCTTGTGTATCTAATTATATGTTTAATTTTCATGTTTTGTAAATAGAGTTATGCATATATATATATTTGTTTGTAAATAAAATTTAAAGTGTTCCCATGAACCTGAAAGCGACCCTCTTCTTGAAGCAATTATAGGTCTAGTATAGGCTGAGGCGTTACAAGGTTAAGATCAAAATAAAACAATTTGTATTTTCTCGCTATCTTGGTTTATATTTGTATTACTTCATACTGTCATTTATTTATTTCTGAGCATTTAAAAAAATTTTGTAGAATAGAACTGGCGTTATTAATGACATTACAACATCACATTCTTAGAAAATTGTTTCATATAAATTACTGATAATGTAGAAGCTTTCATTTTGAAGTATTAAAAATTGTTTATCATTTGTTGTTACATTTTCTTAATTAGTGTATGGTTAATATTAGAAATTATTTATAAGATCATTTATATCTTTTCTTCAATACATAAATATTTTTAAAATATTCATTCATTCATAAAACATTTATAAAGCCCGACTTGTGGATGATTGGCAACGTGCGCCGTTGGCGAGCATTATGGCTTAGGTTCCATCCTCTGGCGACTTTGATATATTTTTTTTTCTACTGCAGCTGGCAGACAGCTTGGTCTTGGATGCCTTAAGGCAAGCGCTGCACAGACGTTACTCACTTTGCATTACCCAAGGGGCATGTGTAGCTTGAAGATAAGCCACGGACGCGGAGTAACAATGCCCCCGCAACGCTCTACGATCCTATTAGACCGGGACCTACGGTTTAAAAAAAATTCCAAACCACTACAAACAACCATGGCACCGCCGGGAATCGAACCCGAAAATTGTGGTACCGAGCGCCAGAGCGCTAGAGACTCAGCCATTCAGGCCCCCGGCTTTGATGTAGACACTGTTTAAAAAACCCAGAGGAGACTCGATGGCGTTTATGTTGTTCGGCATCTTGCCTCGTTCGTCGTACTACCTGGTGAGAGTTTTCCGTGGTTTCGTCCATACGATATCAAATGCGAGGTAGTTCCCACCATTAATAACAAAAAGTCCTCCCGGAAGTACTGTCCTCTTTCAGCGACACGGATCAGAAGTAAGACAAACTAATTTTTTTTTCTTAATTTTGTAACTACAAATGAAGCATAATTTACTATAAACACATAAAAATTATGTATTTATTCGAATTATTTTAACTACAAGTTAAGTAACACTATTTTCGTTGCGACTAATCCTCAATGCCTTGCAGTGCGGGACGGGCATCCCATGAGTGATCTACTGATGGAGGAAGGGAAAGGAGCAGCTTCTGTTGTGATGGAGCACCCGTAGGTAGAAGTCTGACTTTGCTCCGTGATGCTCTTACAGTCATAAGAGACCGGGACCTACGGCTTAAAGTGGATTCTGAACCACTACAAACATCCATGGCACCACCGGGACTCGAACCTGAAACCTGTGGTACCGAGGGCCAGAGCGCTAGCCACTCGATCATTCAATCGAATGGATTGTAAGAGCGTTTTTGAACACTATTGTAAGAGCGTTGGAAGAACACTATTTTCGTCGTTCGAATGGATTGTAAGATACCAATAAAAGGAATTTCTGTTCCCTTTATTGGTATCATTTTAGCTTATTAAAGCTTGCTTTCTTAACGTGTTTTATTTTCAAAATAAAAAGTCTTTAAATATATGTATGTAAGATGTTGCAAATGATTTGGACTTAAACAAAAATTAATTTAAAAATCAATTTATTAATGCATCTTTTTAGAGTACGTGCAAAATATGCTTAGAATCTATCCTATATACCAAAAAAAATGTACATAAATATTAAAAAAATGTAAAGCATAATTCGCAAAATGTTAAAAATGTGAGTAAATATTAGAAAATTGTTCGAAATCACCAGTGAAGAATTATTTGTTGAAAGGAAACATTGTCTTTATGCAAAACATTTCAGTCGGCATTGTAGGCCTAAAACTCTTGCACACGCTGGGCGGCCTGATGGCCAAATGACTAGATCTCTGGCCATTCGTACCACAGGCTTCAGGTTCGAATCCTGGCGGTGGCATGGATGTTTGTGAGTTTTTGGAATCCACGTTGAACTGTAGTTCCCGGTCTAATTAGCCTAACGTGTGCACAAAATGACCGTAGAACACTGGAACATGGAGAAACGAGGTCACTTGGCAGTTAAGACAGGTATCCTGCATTTGCTGTGCGAAATAATAATGTTCGCTGTTAATGATAGAACAGGAATGATAACGGCACAAGATTCAAACAGTACATGTTTGAGAAAGGAAGAATCGTCGGAATGCTGAAATCTAGGCGATCACAAACCAGGTATCTCGAATTCCGAATGTGCTTCAGTGTGTGAAACAGAGGTTTTCAAGTGCGGAAGATGTTAACCGATGACCAGTATCAGTTTGACCAAGACAACTGTGCCAGAATACTGGATTCAGCAGCCATATCTGTACGAGTTTCCAGAAAAGTGTGTACAAAAGACTCAATCATGTTGATTTTTATGCCAGATGTTTAGCTGTTTGTATTCCGTTCACGTCTGTGTATAAACGTGGAATTTGGAATTTTTCCGTTTAGGTCTGGGTAAGAATAGCCCCATTGTAGTCCATGCATGTCGTAAAAGGTGGCTAAAATGGGTACCCAGTCCCCGGAGGTATAACCGGGTGAGTCAAACTTCTCCCTTTGGGTGCCTCTTGTCTTTGTGCCATACCTAAGAGCAAGGACAAAAAGAAGATGCCTTTTTTTTTTACCCTTTATTAAGTCTAGTTTTAAAAATTTTGGTAGTATATCCCTGCTCATATCTTGACAGACGGCTGTTGCTAGGGAGATTTTGGAGGACCTTGCTAGGAGTTTGGGTGATGAAATGGGATGTTCAGTGACGAATCTCTTTAGTCTGAATACCGATTCTCGTCGGATAACAATATAGTGAAGACATGATATGGGCAGAAATCATGTTGGATGACCGCACAGACTTTCATATATTTGAATCTGTCTATCTGTGACTGCTTAAATATACAGACACGAAGTTCTTGATCTTTGTGTTCGTCTGTTTCAGTACTGTTGGCCCTGACTTCATATTTGTGTATATTGCCTCGTCCGCATACAGGCCTAACTGACAATTTCCTTTAAACGAAAAATATCCAACGCATACCGTAGCCAGCTTACTCACCTGATCTGTATTCTACCGAGCATATGGGTGGATATGTTCGAGAGACAAGTTAATGTCTTTCCTTACCCACCTAGCCTCGTTCCAGAACTGAAAAGAACTCTCTTTGACGTATGGAACTATTCGAGCACACGATCCATCCACAATGTCATAGCAAACATATGGAATCGTTCTGCAGTTTGTCTGGTTACCAAATGTGACCACATACTTAATTAAACTGCAGCATTACCTATTCATTACATTTGTTTTTCACTAAGATGTGAACTCCTCTTATGCCCTCCAATTTGCTATCGCTTTGGCCTTTCGTACCACGGGCTTCAGAATCAAATCCTGGCGGTGGAAGGGATGTTTGTGAAGGATTCGAAATGTGTACAATATGACCATAGAACGACAAGGCAAACCAAACCTCTAATGCTTAAATTTTAGTCAATATGTTTCCTTGGATAATAGTCATTATTATAGTTCTTTTGCATTTTTTCCTTATTTTATACTTTTTTACAATTACATATTCCATTTTACGCCATTTCCTTCATTATTCACACTACCAATTATGTTTAAATTTTGGTCACCCGTATAAATTGTAAAAGAAGTGAAATCATTGCGATCATATCGTATTTCTAAAGTGATCTCTTCTCTCTTTTTTAATTAGTGCTTTGTTTAAAAATTATAAAATTTTTCGTAGGAAATAAAAGCTTCTGTGATGCGTTTTGAATATTAGTGACAAACCGAAATCAAAAGTCAAGAAGAAAACATGAGAAATTAAAAAAAAAAAATTTTTACCACACCACAGATGCCTTTTAAAGCTAACAATAAAATGCATTTGCGTCCTGATATCGAAAATGTTTCAGTGCAATTTGTAAAAACTGAAGAGCTGTAGTGCGACGGATATAAAAAAAAAAAACTATAAATCAGTAGAGAACTAGATTCAAATCACACATTTCACAAATTATTTTTCTTTTGGGGCAGAATTTTAATTAATTAAAAATTAATTATGTACATTATGTTTATAAAATCACCATTGCACCGCTCTATAACCCTTGGTTTAATTTTTTACCAAATCATGTAAGAATTCATCGTAATTTAGTAGGAGTTACCTGAGACTCGAAAATAAACAAACAATTCTTTGACGTTGTTTATACGAAAATAGGTAAGTAATTTTCAATCAATTTGATAATAAAATTAATTTTGTTATAAGGAACAATTTTTAACTATAAAATTTGTTAATATTGTCTATTGTGCCTTTCTTCTATCTTTATATTTCGTCATAATATTGACTATTCCTCGAATTTTCTTTTCAATTTTAACAAAGCGATTACAGTGTTTTAACAAAGCTATTGCTAAATTTATATTTTAAAAGTGAAATACAAAATGCAGTAATCTTCACTGTATTTGAAGTAGCTGTATTTGAACAAACAAATCATATTTTTAAAAATTAAACTGAAAGCAAATATTTATATAAATTCAGTAAAATTTGTATTATGGAGATATAAAAATTCAAAATATGCAATAAAATAAAAGTATAACAGCAAATGTTTTATTCAAAAAATAGGCATGTCGGATATTTTTAAATTTTGCTTTGCAGAAATACCATAATATCATACCATTTGGCAGAAATACCATAAAATATTGATAGTTAATACTTTGCAATTCAAATACAATCTTGACAAAACTACATTCACAATATTTATTTTCTATTTCGTTTCAACAAGCAGATATTTCATACAACAATATGATGTGAGGTTTTATTAAAAACAAGAAATTACTGTTTTTAAGGCAAAATTTGCATATTGCATACAGCCCGAATAATAATATAACAGTATAATAATATGACAGTATTATGTCTATTTCTCTCTATATATACTACAGTGACCAAAAAGTAAGACCAATTATTTTTTTTTCAAAAACTCTTTATTTATTCTTCCAAATTTATTTCATCGCCTTCAAAATAATCCCCTCCGGACACAATGCACTTATGCCAACTTTTTTTCCAATCTTCAATGCATGCTAAAAATCAATGGCAGGGATGGCCTTCAAAGCGCGGAGATTCACGTTGAATCTTTTCAATCGACTCAAAACGGTGTCCCCGAAATGGTCTTTTGTGTTTAAGAAATAGCCAGAAATCGCATGGTATGAATACGGTGGTTGGGGAACGATATGGGTTTCATTTTTGAATAAGAATCAATAGAGTGAGCTGGCGCACTCAGTGTTCTCGGTACTAACCGAGATTTGAGGCCCAAAATGGAACTGACCGATCCTTTCGAAATTCCAACATCATCAGCGAGGTCTAATTGCTAATCGACGGTTTGCAAGCACCAAATCTTTAATTTTTGGACGTGAACTTCGTCGGTTTAGAGTGGATAGTCGACCAAAGGGCTGTTCGTCTTCAACGCGTTCTTTGCCTTCTTTGAACAGTTTATACCACTTCTAAACTTTTCTTTCCGTTATAGAATACTCGTCGAATGCCTTCTGCAACATTCTATACGTTTCCGCAAGCAAAATTTAATTCAGACATTTCAAAAATCGCTGGAATCAGTTTTAGCGTCTCTCAAAGCCAAGCGTAACTCAAACACTAATGAATATTTTGACGTCAAATTTCACACAGATGTCAAGGACAGTGCCAGAAATCTAAAAAAGGAAAAAAAATTGAAATTCCGTAAGCCCCGGGAATTTTAAATTGAAAATTGGTCTTACTTTTTGGACACAGTAGTATACATACATCTAACTGTCTCTGTATTGCCAGCTCCATTAGAACAACAATATATGTATATGCGTGCATTATTTACAGCGTTTTAGCCCATTAGCGGGCTTAATGAGGTTAATGAGTGTGGACAGTGGATCTTTAAATTCAGCATCGCTCATTTAGTGATTCTGTCATATATTATGTTCCTAATAACAGACATAGTTGTCTGAAAAATAATATGTATTCGCATAATATATATAATTTCTCAGAAAATTATGTTCCTAATATTATGTTCCTAATAACAGACATAGTTGTCTGAAAAATAATATGTATTCGTATAATATATATAATTTCTCAGAAAATTAATGATGACCAGAGGCGACCTTCTTGTTATTCTATCTATAGCTCACTTCAGTCACAGACTTGTTGATGGGGAGAAGGTTATTTAAAAGATCCGTGAATTTGTCTGAGAAAAATATTTTCACCGACATTATTCTTTTATATGAATATATATAATATATTACAGTAGAATTAGCTGTATTTGTGATTACCAATAGAAATATATTGTTTTCTATCCCGTAATAATTTCATTCAAAATATATATAACATCAGTATATATATTCAAACTTTATGTATACTCCAAATATATAATATATATATATATATATACCACAAACAACTCATCGTTGGAAGACTAACCTTCCGTCTAAACTTTTAAAAGTAAATGCTGCACACACATAGTATGGAAGAAAACTCGGAAATCTCCCAGGTAACATGATAGAGAAAATGCACATCACGATAGCTACACATCACAATTGCCATCTAATCTTCTACTTTCTGAAAAGTGGCTGCAATGGACACCACTAATGGATTCGAATCAAAAGATTCCTGCACATTATCGGGCACGTTGTGTCTAGTCAACGACTGGTCTATATTTGCAGGGGTTTCTGGGACCTTGCTAGCAGTCCTGTAGAAATGTTCTTTAGTTAGCATTAAAAAAACTGTTCGATGCCTATCGATTGCTTAAACTGCAATTAATGTTATGAAATTCCAAGAAGACTCTTAAAAGACATGAAAAATGATAAATATAAATGAGTAGATGCTTTTTTAATGTTTTTTTTTCAATTGTTAAACCTAATTTCGCTTTAATCATTGAGAAATCTATTGTTTAATCTGCTTTTTCTTGTAATTTTTAAATCGCTTCTCGTATTTAACATTTTTTCTTTAGCTTGTATTTAATTTCGATTTTTATTTATGTAAAATAATTAATTCATGCAATTTTTAACACTGAATTAATAAATGAAATAGAATTTTCCTATTCCATGTAAAGAAAAAAAAAAAAAATAGAAGAGTGACTATAATTTAAACAATAAAATTATACACATTTCTGCAACTATTTCTATTTTAAACAGCAAGTTCCTAGAAAATCGTACTCTTGAGCCAGAAACTAAAATTATCGGAATATTTAGTTTTCTTAAATAAAATACGAATAAATATACGTATACGAATAAAGATATAAATATAGTTAATGGTTACTTAATTTTTATTTATTTAAATATGTGAAAAAAAAAATATTGGTGAATTATTTCCTTAAAATCATAATTATTAAGGTTCTGTTGCAAGAAATATTTCTCAAAAATGACTAAAAACACTCTACGATTATCTAAAAAAAAATCTATTCTAATTTAATAAAATGTAAAAAAAAAATTAAATCCCTTTAAAGTATTTTTTTAATTTTTAAAATCAAAATTGATATCTCTTCAATATTTGCAATATATTATGCTTATTAATTTATAAATGTCTTGAAGAAAACTCTCCTTTCATTTTCTACAAATGGAGGAAAAAATATATTTTGGGGCAAAATAAATCACATCAAACGAATCTTATAAGTTAAATAGTAATACGTATCTTTCTTTTTACGAATTTATTGCTTTGCTATTGACTTTTTTAAAATTTCATTTGCCAACTTTTGATTTATTTTTCAATCCTGGCAACATCCCAATATTTTATATTGTGCAAATGAAATTCGGCGTTTGTCAAGAAAAAAAAATTATCATTTAATAATACTCTTAAGCACTATAAAATAATCTGGTCCCGTTTTGAATTTCAGTATCTGACGACTTGTAAAAGAAATAAAATGTAAACCTAAATCCTACCAAAGTAAAGCATCAATCGATTGATTGTAGAAAAAGAGCACTTCGCGAGATGTCTGAGAAGACAACCTAATCAGTAGATCAATAAGAATTCAATGAGTAGAAGAGCTTTGTGTGCTCAGTGTAGAGTGTAGTATAGTCTTTCTGCCATCCTAACTTTTTTTCCGGTTAAGTTTGCTATAATCTTCTTTGAATTAGAGCAAATTTCGATTATGGATTGCATAAGCATTGCAAAATTTATAACAAAGCAATTATATGCGTTTGAGCTTATCCTTATCCAAAAGTAATATAATTTCTATCTTATATAATATTAAATTTGGACTATTTTATTCATTATCTTATTCCCTCTAATCAAATAGCGGCTTGATGGCAAATGGTTAGCGTTCTGGCCCTTGGTATCACAGGCTTCAAGTTCGAATCATGGCGGTGGCATGGATGTTTGTGAGTGGTTTGGAATCCTCGTTAAGCTGTAGGTCCCGGTCTAATTATCCCAAAGAGTGCAAAAATTGAGCACAGAGCGGTAAACCAAACCAAATCTCTCGCCAAATAGATCCCAGAATATTAAGAGAAAGTATAACATTTGCCATGTTTGCTTAATCTTTTATTTTCTGAAATTATAACCTAAAAGTGTAATGAAATAATTTGTAGGAATTCAGTTAAATGTTAACTGAAAAATTAAGAGACTGGCGATTATTTAAATTTTCGAAAATTGGCAGTTTACATGATAAGTGATATCATAGCGAATAAACGATGACAATTGAGATTCAGGAATTCCCTACCAAATGCTCAAACTATCAATATTATCATGTCAAGTGTCAGTTGAAGTTTTTACCCATATTTCATGGTATTAACTATTGAGAAACTAGAAAATGCATGGGGATTAATGAGTGGTCTTTAAATTCAGTATCGTTCACTTAGTAATTCGCTATCGTATATTAAGTTCTTAATAAAACACATAGTTATCTGAAAATTAATATGTAGTCTTCCGCAAAGTTCTGACAGTGTCATGGATATTTGTAATGGTTCGGAATAAATTTTAAACCATAGACCCCGGTCTAATATGATTGTAGAGTGTTGGGCGTAGAGTTGACAACCCTACAACGTAAAAAAGAAAGCATCTTCTGCCTCGAAATCTGCCAGCAGACAGACGACCGTCCCCATGGGGCTGTTGTGTCTAAAAGTTCCCTCTAAAAGTCCTCCCTGGAAGGCACTGCTCTCTTTCTTCAGCAACACGGAGCCAAGTCAGACTCCTACCTACAGGTGCTCCATCACCACAGAACCTGCTCCCTCCTTTCCCTTCTTCCATGAGACCACACGGATTCTTGGAATTGGTCTAGACGTTGCTGTCTACCAAGTGGGATAATAACAAAAACATTAGCATGCAATTTTCTAAAATATATAATTTTAAATGCAACATTTTTTTCTCAATGCTGGGTATTTCTTAATGTTTATACTTCACAAGATGCCATTAAACATCATCAACCAATCAACCACACGATGAAGCTTTGACACGATTTTCCAATTTTTGATTCCACTAAATTTATTAGTCACTTTATAAGTAGAACACTAGTTCTATATCGTTGTTTTAGTTTGAAATTAACACCTTCAAGTTTTCATCTCGAGGGTTTGTCACTTTCAATAGAATTAAAATTGACACCCTTTGCCTACAAGTTTAATCTTTTTACACCCAGCTTATATATGGTAACTTTCAATGACGCTTATCGAGGTTCAAATCAAAGTCCTTCAGTTTAAAAATCTGACTTTCTATATCACTTCACCCTGAGTATTATATTCATATACATTAATTTTAAAAACTTCTTTTCAAACTATAACTTTTCAATCAAAAAGTATTTTTTAAATTAGCAAACGATGTCATTTTTATTAAATTCCTTCTATTAGCTTACACGCTACCTATATATATATATCTTGTTCAAATTTTCAATCGTTCATAAAATACTTTTTATTCATCCACTCGTGTGCAAATATATATTTTTTGTACTTGTAGTGGATGACACTGATGTTAATGCAGTTTTTTTTTCAAATATTAAGTCCTTAATTAAATTTAATTAATTAATTTTCGTTTTTATATGGGAGGAATATTAAATTACTATTAGCTCACACTCTCCCTATATATATATCTTGTTCAAATTTTCAATCGTTCATAAAATACATTTTATTCATCCACTCAAGTTCAAATATATTTTTTGAACTTGTAGTGGATGACACTGGATGTTAATACAGTTTTTTCAAATATTAAATAATTAAATTTAATTAATTAATTTTAGTTTTATATGGGAGGAATATTCATATATTCACGCTGCTCTTTCTTCTCATTTTGCTCATCATTAATTAATTAATAATTAGTTAATAATATCTTTTTTCATAACTAATTATTAATTAATTAATGATTATTAATTATTTTATTAATTCGATTATTAATTATTTTTATTCATTTAATTATTAATTATTTTTATTTTGTTATCAAATATTTTTATTATTCATTTAATATATATTATTCAATTTTTAAAATAATGTAACTACAAATTGGCAATAATATAAAAAATCGTCTGATTTTAATTTAGCTTATTTTTCTGGATATTATTATTCTTAATTTTTAACGTTTGAAATTTAAAACGATCGTGTTTGAGTATTCTTGTTAATGTATTCTATATTTTTTTAATTTTAAATGATCAGAAAGTTTTAATTAAATTTGAAATATAACCTAATATATTTTCTTTTATTATTTTTATCGTATGTATTTGGTTTTATTATAAGTATATTTTTATTATTTTGCTGTTCTTTTTTTTCTATTCCTACTATTAGTTCACACTCTCCTATATATATATTTATATATCTTGTTCAAATTTTCAATCGTTCATGAAATATTTTTATTCATCCACTCAAGTTCAGATACATTTTTGAACTTATAGTGGATGACACTTGATGTTAATACAGTTTTTTCAAATATTAATTCAGTAATTAAATTTAATTAATCAATTTTAGTTTTTTTTAAAATTTAAGTTAGCATATATCTACCAATAGATTTCGCCAGATAAACTTAAAAAATAAATGACAATTATTTATAAAGGACTTTCTGCAATAGAGTGAAAAAAAGAAGGAATTGACTTTAAAATTTTTTTTTTTATTACTTTTTTGTCTGGGAAAGTTGACATTTTAAATTATGGACATTGCAAACACAAAAGAAAGTACGGAGCCAAAAACCGATGCTAGGTGACCCAAAAGATAATTAAAAGAATCAAAGACAATAAGCCTTATTTTTATGTTTAGAAAACTCTTCAACCAACATTAAAACAAAGATGAATAAAAATGGTGCGCAGTAATTAGAAATTTACTAAATGGTAACGAAAAGACTATTAAATGACATGTCAATTAATAAAAATTAATTAAATTTTAATTTTTATTGTATTCTGTAATTTTTTCATGAAAATTCAAGATTAATGATTTCAGTTAGTACTTTTAGGTCAGTTGACATACAATCTTAATTATCTGGCTTTTAAATAATCTATTAATATTAATTTCGTACTTAATCAATCAACTTGATGCTTTATTATACTTACTATCTCTCTTTTTTTGGGAAATGGGGATTTTCTTGTTATACTTAGTATCTTTTCTTCAGTTTAGCTTTAGTTTTTTTTTTTTTTTTTTTTTCCTCAGTTTGAATTAAAAATTATGTCCGTAATCCTTATAGGTAGTTTCTTCAACTAGTTGTTCTTTTGCAAATCATATGAATGTTATAAAATAATTTAACTCATTTATAATGATATTACTAAAAATTAATCAAAATTTAACATCCAAAACTTATTAAGTTTAGCATGAAAATTAAGACTAGTAAAATTGCACGTAGAAATTATAAGTTGGTGTATAATAACTATAACAACGTCCCAAGGTTCAATTAGAAATGCGTAACAATATTCAATATTTCAACCCTTTTCATAATCATCAGCAGTGGCGTAACAACCCCATGGTTGGTCAAGGCCGTCTAACTATGCGTAGATTTCAAGACGGGAGATGTTTTCTTTTTTATGGGGTACGATTATCAGCCCAACGCCCAGCGCTCTACACCGGATCGCTCATATTACACCAGAACCTACGGTTTAAAGTGGATTCCTAACCACTGCAAACATTCATGGCTTTGCCGGGACTCGAACGCGAAACCAGTGGTACTGAGCGTCAGAACCAACCATTTTCAATTGGAATTAATTTTTAGGCTGTTGGATACTTAATTTCAATAAGTTATTGATCCCTAATGAAATAGCAGAAGCTTCTAATTAAAGTTTTTATATTTTTACAAATTGAATGCTTTTTAATAGATTAAAATTATTTGTTTTTTAATTCTAAATAAGAAAAAAAAAAATCTATATTTCAAAGCATATTAACAATCAATAAATTATATTCTAGTAAAACATTTATAACACACATTTTTTATCTGCTTTTATTTCAATATATATATACATAATTTAATTTTTTTCTGTTTTTTACATTTTTTCAAAAAATACGTGATAGTATTACTGAAAATGAATTTATTTCCTTGACTTGAACACAGATTTTTTTCTCTACAATACTCATTGAGCATGTTCAGTAAATGCTATTTTTTATTCAGTTTTATAGAGTTGTATATTTCTTGTATTGTCTCTTTTCTGTCTGATCACCAATATTCATACATGTGGAGCCACTCCACCGATGAAAAATATCTCGCGTCGATTCGAAAAATTGAAAAGAAATTGTTAGCATTTTTTCTCTTAAATTATACTTAAATACTGGGAAATCATCCTTGAAGATTTTTCGAAAAGTATTGCATCATTCAGGTGCCAATTATATTAAATGGGACATGGAATCCTTAATGAACATCTATTGTAATGTATATATTCTTCAGTGATAAAGATTAAAAATTATATGCAAAAAATGAAAAATTGCTTAGAAAAAAATTAATTTACTGTTATTTATTAATATTGTATTTCTTTCTGTTTTTGTAATTTAAGTGTATTTTTTTGTTTAACATCGGAATTTTTATTCAGGTAGATCGGTGAAAAACAGTTTCAGATAGTACAAACTTTTTAATTATAAATTGATTATTTGAGTTATCTTAATATGGAATTTTATCTGATATAAATATTTTTCATTTTATCTTAATACATATATTTTTATATTTATTATAAGGGATTTCTTGTATTGATATTTTGCAATTACTAAACTTTTTGACTTAAAATTTGCGTTGAATTGATATTTATAGAATATATTAATTAAAATGAATGATTTTATTCATGACAATTCATTTTTTTCTTCCAATTTAAGTGGTATATTTACTTTTTATGTCAATCATAAATTTCTGAATAAATTTTGCATTTCATGTATACAATTTAAAATAAACATTTTATTTAAATTTTATTATTATTTTTATTAAAATACAGTAAACAAGAATGACAAAAACGTTTGATGCATAATAAATAAAAGTATTTTTAAGTTGATAATGTTTCTATTATTATAAAATAATTGAATTTATTTTATTAGACAGGTGTTCCAAAATTAGAAATTTGGTAATAATTACTCCTTTAATGCAAAACTTATTTGCAATTTTTGCATTGTAGTTTTTATTCTGATGCATAAATAAATCTTAATAAGACTTTAACGGTTTGTAATTTCATATGCTAAAAATATAATAAAATTGCATATGGTAAAACAGATGGGAAGAAAACAATGCACCATTCATGCATTGCTTCTTATATTGTTTTTAAAACAATTAAAATAAAGCAACTTGATAGACTCCAAGTACTCTACTTTTCTCCTTCCTTTTGTATTTGACTTTAAAACGTGCTTGACAAAAATTAAATAATAATTACGAAAAGAAAGAAAGAAAGAAGGACGAGGACGATTTTATTGCTAGAAGGAGAACTTTCACGATCATCCCTTAACCCCATGATCATTTGGAATGCAATTTTCTCAGCTATTTTTTTCCCCCTCCCTTCCCTCCAGGGCCACAAATCCCTCCCTAACGATGTATTTTCCCATTGTCAAGCGAGGTTCTATTTAAAAATTTGGTCAGCAGAACTTTATATTTTTTAAATCGTGCCCTCGCTACCTACGTCAGGCTCTCTACTAATGAGTGTTCCCTCCAAAGCATACGCCCGATGCCCTCCGTTTTGGGACCTGCACGAGTCCTTGAAGAAGACACAGAGAAAAGAAATTAAGACAATCAAACTTGGAGAAATTGTCTCCGCCAAGCAGCTAGAAGGGGCGCTACCGTCGCGCCTTATAGTAGGCTTCTGTGTTATCTAGTGCCCCAGACCTCACAGTGAGCACGGAAGAGGCCTGTGCGATCTGCGTTTTGTGTGTCCGTGTGCTTTTTACGTCGTGATGGTTCGGCGTTGAAACTAAACAAGAAAAAACAACAAGATTATTCCAACGACCACGACAGTAGATATTTTTTCGACTTTTTTTTTTTGAGAATACTTTTTTTCTTCCCCTTTTGTATTTTCTTTTTTTTTCCCTGTGCCGAATAGGATTTCGCCGGGACCACAAGCAAGGTAGGATTTGTTTATTTTCTGCTTAAAATAATAATTAAATCTCTTTTTTCAATCTAAACAAAATTAATTTTTTTTTTTTAATTCAATTAAATTTATGGAGTAAATGTTGAATAATTTCTTCAATAAGCTGTTCCAAAGGATAAACACAATTCTTGGTAAACAATGAATCATATTGGAGCTGGAATTATAGTTGAAAATCTTCAAAGTTAACAAAAAAAATAATAATTGTTTAATACTAGAATGCAAATTTTGAAAGCAGATAATGAAATATAATATATTTGAATGCAATGCACTGTTAATAACACTTAATTAAGTTTTGGGGCTGGGTAGCCTTCATATAAAAGTAACTTCTTCATGGACTTTTAGCAATTAATGAATTTATTTTGACTTAATTTAATGGGGTTTAATTAATGCATAAAATGTACCAATGCATTGAATGCATAATCTTATGATTACAAAGTTAAACAATGTTTTAACTTTTTCAACAATGATTAAAAATTTTCTGCTGTTTTTTAATTAAAAGTGAAAATTTAAACTAAATATTTTTAATATACAGGTTTTAAGCTTTTGAAATAATTTTAATTGAACTGAACCTATTTAAAAAATTCAAGTATATAAATAAAATATAACCTAAATAAAAGTTATTTTTCATTCATCTTTTTTTTTTTTTTTTTAATTTTATTACTTTCATTTCCTTGTTTTGAACTTTGCAAATTTAGCAAATTGTAACTTGTTTAGCCCATTTGAATATTTTGGAGTTATATGCTTGTAATAAGATCTAAAAGGAGCTTAATTCGTGCAGTTTAAAGGCTTGAAACCTATTATTGTAAAAAAAAAAAAAAAAAACCTTGATGTTAGGCTATGTTAAAAATAAATGAATTAGATGGCGCCACTATAGCACAGAAGGCTGAATTAACAAGAATTTAATTTGGGCTCCAGTGTTCTATACTTAGTTGCCAGTTTCAAAGCTGTGCACCTTCTGCATTGTTATTGAATCCAGCTTGCATTAAGTATGCTTTTTCTTTATTATAATTATTTTATATCTTAGCATTTTAAATATTCTAAATAATTTATAATTTACTATGCAAATAGAACTTATGCTTTGATTTGCTTTGATGATGATGATGCAATAGTGTGGTTTTGTAGATTTACTTTTGATTGTTTTTCATCTGCAATAGCAGCTTTAGAATTTCAAATTTGGTTAGTGATTTTAGACCTCAAAAATAAATTGAAATTTTTATTTTAACTTTGGTTTTTAAATGAAGCATATGCAATGAGATTAGATATCCCATTTAGATTAAGAAAATAAAAAATTTAATTATATAAAGTTGATTTGAATTTGGATTATGAATTTTTATGTATTTATAAATATTCTTTATATATTTGTTGAGTGGAATGAAAAAGAACCCTTGGCTATCTTATTCGTTGAATATATATATTATTTATATTGCATAAAATATTTTCATTACCTTTTCTTTAATTTCAATTACTTTTCTCCTAAATAAATGCATAATGATATCTCGTTTTTGCATTCCATTCAAGAATTCATGTTATTCACGGGTTTGTTATTGGCCCCAAATCTATAGATAAGTTTAGTACACACTCTTTAGAATATTCGATTAATCTTTTGTTTAAAAGTTGAATGACTTCCTTAGATTTGCGCATGAATCGTTCAAATGGTTTCAAATCAACTTTACCTCTATTGCTCCATTTATTCAGTTCTTAATGTGAATTTTATTTCTTGGTACATCTTTAAACGTTATTCACGTCAGCAAAATAAAAATAGAAAGTTATTTTTAAGAATTTCAAAAGTCCTCTATATGAAAAGATGTGCTTATTTTGGTATCCACATTTATAGCAACATTTTCTTTACTTCTCTGGTTAAATATAAAATTTAAAGACATTATCTAGTAAATGCTTTCAATGCAAATTTTCTGCTAAGTTCCTTTCTTCATTAAGAACTCTATTCATCACTAAATGATCAGAGTTTGAGAAGCATAAATTGTATCAATCTTTTTTTTATTAAAGTATTATTAGTTTAATTCTAAGTATTAAATGACACCATAGTTTTATTTGTAGTCATATTGTGAGTATTAACTAAAAATCAGTTGAATTATTCGTAGAAAAATTGATCAGTCAGTTGTAAGATAATCGTTATCGCAGAATAATAGTTATAAAATAAAAAACTATAATTGATAAATCAGTTATATATCATTTGAATTATTTTGAAGAAAATTGAATTTAATTTGGTAATTTTTCAAAAATTAATTTTGCTTATTTTATTAAACTGCCTTCAAGAAATGTTTCTAGATGTATTGTTCTAAACTATTCTAATGTTAAACTAATCTAAATTTAAAAATATTATTCCTAAACTATTCTAATGTTAAGCTAATTTTTTAAAAGCTTTATCTTCTAAAGGTTTCATTTCAAAGTTTTCAATATTTTTTTTATAAAGAATATTTTTAAATATTATTAAATAATTAAGAATTAAAAAGAAAAAATAAATGGAAGATAATTCTGTCTAAGAAATTGCATATTTTAATCATGCATTTATCTAAAACAAATATAGAGTCCCAGTTTTGTGAGTCTGCTAAGATTAAGACTGAAATAATGTATAACTATTCTATCTATTGGCTTTCGTCAAACGAGAGCAGAAAAAAAAATCGGATTATATTTGGAAATCTGAAGAGGTTCTACTTATCAGCCTCTGGCATATTAAGTGAACAATGGATACAATCTAAATCAGATATAAATGTTGTGATTCCTCACAAACGACGAAGTGAATTTGCGTCTTCTCTTACAAATAACTCAATATTTGGTCTTACTATTACTGATAAAAACGTCGAACGGGTATTTTTTGTACTCAAGGATGAAACTTATTGTTTTTGTCATCTCTTCCAGAGGAAATAAACCCGCTGCAATTCTGTTTGACATAGAGTTTCGTTTCAATGCAACATAAAAGTTTTGTTTTATTTTTAATAGAAAGACAGATCTATATAAAGCAGAGCAAAATGTTGTGTTACATGTCAATAATCTGAGCACGACTGTCGTCAGCCATCCAATCACTTTTGATGGGTTACTTGCGACTTACTCAAGATCGTCCATTCAGCTATAAAATTGTCCTTCATGCGTAATCAATATCATTCAAGCGGATGGAGCGAACCGCTACGATTCAATCTCTAGGAGATTTATGGCAGCAATTGATGAAATAAAATAAATAACTCGAGTTGATATCATAGCTTTAAATGTTAACAATAGTTTGTCGGATTTCTTGAAGCAAGAAGTATTTATCGTCTGATTTTGAAAAGAATATATTCCAAAAAGTAGAGGAATCAATTTCAAGGCCAACATTTTTTTTAAAATATCCTTATATTAAAATCAAGTAAACCCCTGATGGCCAATTGGCTAGCGCTCTGGTCTTTGGTACCACAGGTTTTAGGCTCAAATCCCTGGCGGTGGCATGGATGTTTGTTGAGGGTTCGGAATTCACATTAAACTGTAGATTCCGGTCTAATTAGCCTAAAATGCACAAATGACCGTAGAGCTACAAACCAGAACTAAAAACTAAGTAAATAACGTATGCTATTTAAGTTTATGTTATTTACTTAAATATCATAAAAAAATGATGCATGATATTTATAGTATATTCTTGTAGATATTGTAATTACGTAGTTACTGTTACGTAGATCTCATAATAACTGAAAGTCTTATAGTTTCATGAAAATTACATATTACTGTTCCTACACTTTTTTTATTTACCATATTAATATTTAATTTACTACGTTTGGTTTGTCGCTCTACGTTCATTTTGTGCAAACTTTAAGCTAATTAAACCGGGACCTGCAGTTTAACATGGATTACTAACCCCACACAAACATCCATTCCATCGCCAGGATTCGAACCTGAAGCCTGTGGTACCAACAGCCTAGGCAATTGACATCAGGCAGTTTATGTTTTTAAGAGTTAAAATCAATTCATCTATTCTAATATTTAATTCTAACGTCAATAAAGCTTAATCTAATCATTACATAAAATTAGATTAGTATATAAATATAAATTTAAATTAGGCATATAAATAAAACTTTTAAAAATAAACTGAAATCATTGCATAGATCTAGTTGACTTTTAGTTGCATCATTGCAAAGATGCAATAATTAAAATAAATTTTAAAATGTTTTTTATGTGGTTTTGACTCCCAGGTGAAAGCTACTGTAAATGACATAACCCTGCATTAACTTGTTTACGAATGATATTTATTTGCAACTGATTTAAGTCGGAATTTTTCACTGGTGGCTATTTTGATTCGAGTAGTGAGTTTATTTTATGTCTAAAAAAAAAGCGCCCCACTGTTTCTGGGTCTTTGATTCCTTCAGGGTAATTAGGTTAACCCTTTTTTGGCACAAAAGGTGCATTGCTTGCTCAAGGTTAGATCCAAATTGGGAAACATGCAGCACAATGGATCCTGCAAGTATTCCATTGCAGTTTTCATTCCTCCGCCAAGTAAACTAGACGCCAATGATAGTCTTGAATAGAATAAATAGACGACTCGCCGGATCAGAGAAAAAAATGACTCCATCCCGTCGAAATTGTTTCTTTAAATATACATGGGAATTTCTCTCAAAGCCCTCGTGCTACAAAAATTGAATTTATATTGTAAGATGATTATATCAGAAGTAAACAGTACTTCCAAAGTGTTTAGATAAATAGTTGCAGTTTTTTTTTTTTTTTTTTTTTTTTTTTTTTTATGACTGCAATTTCAGTCCATTTCACACACGTAAAAAAAAAAAAATTGACGACATTTTTTATTCATTCACACTGTGATTTTTTTTTTTTCATCCATGTAAAACTTAAAATAAATCACTTTATTATTATTACAAAGTTAAAAATTTTAAATTATTAAATGAAATATGTTGTCTGTAACTTAAATTTATATTACACAAAAAGTTTAGCAAATATTTAATTATTAACGATAATATATTTTAAAATACGTTTACTTAAAATTAAATATTAAAATAATATTTATTTAATTATGTCCTTATTATAATTTAAAACATATTACACTAAAAATTTCACGTCCATATTTCATGGAACTTGTTCAACGATGGTACTACGAATAAGAAATTATAACTAAAATTTATTGTAATTGTTTTAATTTGTGATATGATTTTGCTGGGCATTTTTTTTTTCTCTATATGTTAGTATTTTTAAGCTTCGAGATGTACCTTGTTGCGCTCTTTTTAAAAAAAAAACTAAATTAAAATATAACATTTATGTTTAGATGCATTCAAATATTGCATACCAGACTATTTGATTATGAGATTACTGTTGTCTTCTCATTACAAAGATGGACTATCAATTTAATCGCAACGACTGTCGCCGTAGTTAAAATTTCGACATTTTCAGCATGCATAGTTCTGTTATTTCGTATTCAAGTATAATTTGTTTCAAAATTATTGGGTGTTATGGAATTTTTAGCCACATTTATTTCATTAAAATATTTTTAGTTCCACTTTTGATAGTACAAGCCGTATATGCATGCGGCTTGCAAATCCCCTCTAATCTTATTGACTATTTTGATGGGTGATCATTGTTTTGGACGTTGAGGAGTACCAAATTGAGAAATGAGGAATACCTACACCAAATTTATGTGTTAAATTGGAGATAACCCTAAAAACTCCAATCATCTGTAAGGAGCTGTCCAAATCTCATTGCTAATATTGATAAGTTTCATTATCAAATATTATTATGGTTTATCAGCCACAAAAATTAGATTATAATTTTCATTTAAGACAAACTGACAGTCTATTTTGTGGTGAAACAAATGTTTCAAAGTTTAAATCCCTTCTTCTTTTTATTGACTCGACAGCCCATGGTGGACCAAGGCCTTCCGAGAACCTTCTTCCATTCCGGTCTCTGTTTTGCGACAGTTTTCTAGTTAATAACTCTTAAATCTGCCTCCACACAATCGATCCATCTCAATTTGACCCTACTGTTAGTTATAGTTCCAAAAGGTATATAGTTTAATATCATAAATGTCAAGGATGAGGGGTCCATTCGGCAGATGTGACCCGAAAACCTCATACGTCCTATCTTGATGAATTCAATATCTGCCTATATAATTCGAAATTGTCGTTACCTCCACAGTCCATTCTCATTCACAGCACCAAACATATTTCAAAGAGCCTTTTCCTCAAAGATGGTCAACTGTTCACCCTGTGATTTCAGTCAAAGTCTCAGATCCATTGGTGAGCACAGGTCTAATGATTGCTTTATATAACAAAATTTTTGTATATCTCTAAATTAAATTTGATAAGAAAGTTCTTAGACCATGAAGACCTGCAAGAATAATCTTTTATTTCATTACTTATGTCATTTAGGTTTAAACCTCTGGTTACTGCTGGATTTTGTGATATGGCTAATTTATGATTAAAAAAATAAACAATATTAAAAATAATATACCTAACAATGCTGATCAAATTCAAAAAGAAATATAATGCCTATCTTACTTTGATAATTTTAGCTCCATCATTTCGACAAAGTTTTGCTTAATCTTAAATATATAGCGGCCTAATGACCCAGGGGTTAGAGCTCTGGCCTTTGGTACCACAGGCTTCAGATTTGAATCCCCTGCTTTGACACTCATGTTTGTTATAGGCTCTGAATCCACTTTTTAAACTGTAGGTCACGGCCAAAAAATGACCGTACAGAGACAAAACCAAATTTCTTAAATATATAAATTAATATTAATATATATTAATATAACTTTAAATGTTACTCTTTAGAGAAGACAATAACTTTCCTTCGGGAATAACCGAGTTAAAAGTCAAGGTCAATCTATAATGTCACTCATATTTAAAAATCAATGCAGCATTTCTTTTTAAAAGGTGTTTTTAAACAATTGGCAAAAAACCATTTGATATTTAATTCTTCTAAAAAAAATACCAAGTCTTTAATAAAAAAAAAAAAGAAGGTATTTAATTCTCTCGTTACCCCTCCCTAATAAAATCCTCGCCTCTAAATAAAAACTGCTCGCCTTTTGATGCTTTGTATCTTTTATAAAAGAACCGATTCATCCCGTTTTGTAGCTATGGTTACGGTCTTCGTTCTTTCTTTCCACGCGAAAAGGCAACAGGTTGCCTCTTTGTAGCAGATAATGTTTTCACCAAGACAGAAGCTCTAAATACTTCGGGACATCAGCCATGTTTTATTTTTAAATCTTTGTGCTTGCGTTTTTTTATTATTATTTTTTTAATTTCTGCTTTCTCTTTCATAAGCATAATGAAGCTGCATCAATGAAAATGTTTTTTTTTTCTGGTTTCTTTTATATGTAAGAATTTGCTTCAATATTTATTTATTTATTTTTACATAGATGTTGGTACATCTTAGTTTGCACATCTCTTTGTCTTAGTTAAAAATTATATTGACTTTGCACTATTGTTGATATTTGCTAATGACGAAATACTTTAAAACAATGAGATGTTAAGAAAAACTGAAGAATATTATTTGTAAGATGTTAGTTTAAATTTAAGAATTTCCTTATTTAAATAGCTGTAAATTATTTTTATAGCTCAGCAGTTTATTAAAAGTTAGTGATAAAAATAAATTCAATATGAAAAAAGGACTTGCATGCTAATAATTATTGAAAATTTAATATGGAATAAAAATGATCAGAATATTTAGATAATATTTTAATATTTTTGTCATAAATATCATTTTTTTTAAGGAAAGAAACTCGACAAGTGTTTATTACTTGTGCACCAGAAATAAATAAAAAACGCATATAAAGATTTAAAAAAGCATATTTCATCATTAAATTCAAATAAAATTTCAAATTCAATAAGATTTTAATGGTGTTATATTTCATTAGATTGAAGCATCATTATATTGAAATTCAACTTTTAAAAATAAAATATTTAAAATATATATTTCCTTGTGAATAACTTCAACTTTAACATTTTCCTCAAGAAAGTTTAGTAAGAAACTAAAAATGACAAAGATTATACTATAAACGATTTAGTAATGTACAAATCTTGAGAATTTAACTATTTGTACTTTTACAAATTATTTCAATCGATGGTTCTTAAAGTGGAGGTCCAATTTTTTTTACAAATAATGTGAAAAAAAAAATTTAGAAAATTACCCTTTCTATTTTTTTTAATTTTCATACTTTAATTTGTTATTAATATTGGGATTTTTCATCCCCCTTTACTATGTTGTAAGCGCTAAATCCATTGTAATTCAACTTTTAGCCCTTGTAATTATTTATAGAAATTTTCTATAATTATTAAATTAATATATTAAATTTTCTATACTTATTCTTCGATAATTTTTAAAATTTATCGATAATCTTGTATAAAATTGTAATCAACATATAAATATATACAATAATACATATATATATAAAAATAATACACACACACACACACACACACATATATATATATATATATATATATATATATATATATATATATATATATATATATGATCTACATTTGTACAAAAATTATAGTCTTTATACAATATTTTCATATGTTGAGAAGTCGGTAATGACGATCGTTGAAAATTTATAAAATTAAAAACGTGTCTTGAACCAAAAATATTTAAGAAGTACTGATTTAAATTATCTATATTTGAACGTTTACTTGTAGTTTTCTTTTAATTTCTTAGTTGCTTTTCTTTTCCTTTTTTAAAGTTTCATAAATATCTTGTTTTGATTAATTACCTATATGCTATCAAATAATCTCATTATGTCAGCTTCATTACTTTTCCTTTCTAAAATTGATCTTCGTTTAAAAGACTAATAGATTATTAGTTGAAATTTCCTACAGCATCAGTTCTCTGTGAACTTTCCATGCATTTGTTATGTTGTACTACTTTCTTGCAACAGATCAAAACATCAACTAAATTATCGAGCCCTCCGCTCAGTTATTAGTATAAATAATCAGTAATTTAAGAATTATAAAATTGAAAAGTAATTGCCGCAAATGCTCTTGAAGCAATTTAAAAAAGAAAACTCTTGGGAAAAAGTTTCTAATTATAAATAGAAATGCCTTCTTCCAGTACGGACTTCCTGTGACAACCTTCCTTTCGGTTTTACCTGTGTGTCGACTATTTTCCAGCTGGTACCGAAATATTGCCAAGGAGTTCAGGAAGCATTTAAAATATCTGAAGACCAAGATCCCGCATCAAGATTTGCTTGGTAAACTTTTTTTTAGAAGAGGCTGCCAAGAACTCCGGTTGCGAGAAGTGGGAGCAGGTGGATTATTTTACGGCAGAAGTAGAAATGGTTCTGGGAGAGAGACTGCTGGGGCATTCCACTGGAATGCATTGGTCCTTTAAAGGAACGATACAATTCTGTTTTTGGGATTCTTTTGCACACGAGCAAGAGGAAAGAATGGTACAAGGTGGATCTCTGTCACCAAAGCAGCTTTTCATATCCTTAATTGAAATAGTTTTTTAGTCGTCGTATTTTTTAATGTTTATAGCATTCGGAAATAAGACAATTGAAAAATGATTACATATCTAGAATTTATTGATAAATTTACTAAGAGGATTATACAAAAGTAAATGAGAAAAATTAAACCCTGAAAACTGCCACACATCACTGTGCCTAGAGCTGAGTTGCCCCTATACAGTTTGGGAATGATGTGGGTGAGAGAAGTCTGACTGGAGCTCCGTGAAGATCTTCTTACACTTCATATGAGACCGAGACCTAAGGCTTAAAGTGATTCTGAACCCCTATAAACATCCATGGCACCGCTGGGACTCGAACCCGAAACCTGTGGCGCCATGGCGCTGGACACTCGGCCATTCAGGCTCCAATCTCAAAAAAACTGATAATCGTGCTTAAAAACATTTTTTCTTCTTAGTTATGAAACTAACACATCATCATTGGCGCAACAGCCCCATGGTGGGCCAAAGCCGTCTGCCTACTGGTCGATTTCGAGAGAGGAGATGTTTCATTTTACGAGGTAGGTTGTCAGCCTAACGCTCTACAGTCATATTAGACCAGGACCTGCTGCTTAAAGTGGATTCCGAACCACTACAAACATCCATAGCACTGCCGGGCCTCGAACCCGAAACCGCTAAAAGATCCAAAAAATAACACAGCTTAACTTTAAAAAGATACTATTGTAAAAATTTTGTATCGTTTTTTTTAAAATATCATAAAAATCTAATGTAATAAATTTGATTTCAATTTTGAACACCATTCTTTGAAGTTCGTAATTTATAAAAATTACTAATGGGTTTTAAAATTGTACATTATGCGTCACTTATTAAGAGTTTCATATTAAATATATCTTGTACTTTTTACTTTTTAATGAAATTAAAATTTCGCGCTTAAAATTTTTTGTTATTGAATAAAAACGGATTCCAAACATTTTAAAAGTATTTAAATAACAAATTAAAGAATTGCTTTGTTAAACAAATTTCTTTTAAAACCAAAGATCTATTCAAGAACCTATTGATATTCAGACAAAAATATTGAAAAAGATTATTCATTTGAAACTTTGTGCAATTGTTTTATTGTTCTTGTAATCTACAGATAATTTTGTTGTATATTTATAGTAATTTATCTTTCTATTTAAATGCGGTTTGGCAGTGATACAAAATATGCTAGTGAGGTAAAAATAAATAATAATTTATTTTAACTTTTTACTAATTTCTCTATAATGCCTTATTAACACATTTTCTATATTCAAATAATGTGAATAATATTCCATTAATTTTCGTTTTTAAGTATTTTTCGATTAATATTAGATAATGAATAATAAAAAAATTCTATTTTCAACAAAAAACAAACATTGTTCTTTATTTTGCATGATGGCAAAATAAATTGGAATACATTGGAATATACTTATTATCTAATTTTTCAGTCTATATTTTATAATGTTCAACTAATTTCATATGGAAGTTACTTTTTACTTTTATTTTAGTAGCTATTGTTTGTTATTCTCAGTTAAAAATAGAAGCTGATTCGAAGAATTTACATAATTTTGTCATTTCAGAATCCGTCGGACGAGAAAAGTTGATAAATTGTTTTTTAAAGTTTGCAAGTAAGTTTATCAACATTTTAAACAGAGGCACAAATATTTGGGAAAAGAATGGGGAAGGAGGGGGAAATAGTTCTTCTTGTACTGAACATGAAGAATGGGAAAGCTCTTTATACAAAATTTAGTAGGTACTTGGTTCTTCAAACCCTCGAGTCTGGAGAGCTGAAGCAATAATTTACGTAAAGATAAGGTTGAGAAAACCTTGAAGCATCCACCAATTCATTTGTAATCTTCCCCTTATTTCAAGATAAAATTTATAAATAGGATGACACACCTTCTCGAACGTTACGTTTTTGTCTCTGATAGTATTCACTTTACTTACACTTTCACGATTTACCTATAGATTATTCTTTTTAGTTTATTCTACGTGCTTTTCTATTAAATATTCTATTAAGAGATGAATTCACGTTATTTCATCGCTATTTAATCTCAACATTAGTCTAGAAAAATGAAAATTTTGTTAATTTATTTATTTTGTTGGGGGCCCAATTGACGAGTGACTAGTGCTCTGGTGCTCGGTTGCCACAGGTTTAGGGTTCGAGTTCCGGTGATGTCATGGATGTTTGTGGTGGTTTGGAATCTTTTTAAACCGTAGTTCCCGGTATAATATCACGATAGAGCTGACACCTCTACCCTGTAAAAAGAAATTATTTCCTGTGTGGAAGGCGTCCTGATGGCTAATTGGCTAGCGCTCTGGCTTTTTGGTACCACAGGCTTCAGGTTCGAATCCTGGCGGTTGCATGTATGCAAAAATGACCTTAAATCGACAAACCAAACCAAACCTGTATTGAAATCTGCCATCCTTGGTCCACCATGAGGTGTAGTATCACGGTTAATTTATTTATTTTGTTGTTGTAAATCATTTGGCTTGGTGTTAGGTGGACATTGAAGAATATATTTCTTCAATGTCCACCTATCGGGTGGAGGATGATAGGAAAACATTGCCGCCAGGAAAGAATTTTAGATTAACCTTTTTCGTGTTGCGTGTCGTACGGACAAAACATGGGAAAACATCCACTATGCCAAACTGGACTATCGACGCGAGACGCTTATACATGCTGTCACATTACCATCGAATCTCTTTGTTTCCTGAAAGTTGTGACTGAAATGGATGCTGCAAGATTCAAACTTAAGTCTTCCTGGCCACTAAAAAGGCTAAATGCATTAACACCAGAGATACTAATTGGTCTTATCTACTTATTTATTATAGAAAAAGTTAATGAAATTTTTAAGTGCAACAATAATTTAGCATGGTATTTTACTTATACAAACGTAAGAAGTTACTATCGTAAAAACTGAAATTTATTCAATGTTTAAAATATCTTTCATAAAACAAGTAAAAAAAAATTAAATTTTGGATTGTATTTTTAAATCAATGACTCACTCAAAATAAATACATTATAAAAACATTTTACAGGCAATCGGGATTAAAAATTAATTGAAGATACGTAATTAAGATTTGATTAAAAATTTTTAAACAAGCGTAGGCTGAATCTAGAATTCTTAGTAAAAGGTCGTAAAGTGGGTCGCTCCAATGTGTGTAGGCATGAAGAAATTGTTCCGCCTTCGAGTAGACATTAAACGCTATTAAAAAATGTTAAAGGTCATTCGGCTGTTAGAAAGGTGAAGAAACGAACGCAAAAGAGTGAAAGAATGCAGAAAAGGAAAAGATTTAAATGTGTCAAAAATGGAGATTGTTTGTTTCTTAATTTTATAAATCTGAAACATAGTTTTTTTTTTATGAATAAATAGGAACTCTCTATGTATATATATATTACAAAAAGAAACTATTGTTTCATATTAATGATTAGATTAAGATGAATATTTGAGGATTTTTTATAATTAAAAATTAGTTAGATTAGTTATATGGTATTTTTATAACTAATTACATTTTGTCTAGCAATGCATAACATCTTTTCTCAACGCGGTTCTAAGGGGATATTATACTTTTCTCGTTATCTCATGAAATTTATGGATAATTTTTATTTTGATACCACCAATTGATGAATAAAAAATTGAGAGGTGACTAGAATGGAGTGAGAGAATAATATCTTCTGAAAGGAATTCCAGAGATAATTTGCCGCATTTTGAGTATTTCATAAATGAAAATATTTAACCAATAATCCAAGTTTCGATGAATTACCTGAAAATATTTATATAGTTCATAAACAAAATCTTTAATCAATAATCCAATTTTCGATGTGAATTATCTTCTGTGAGGAATTCCAGAGATAGATTTTCCCGCATTTGAGTATGGTATTTCATATACCCTAAAATCTTTAGCCAACAATCCAATTTTCAATGTGAATTATCTTATGAGAGAAATTTCAGAGATAATTGCCTCGTATTTGCTTATATTTTATAAAACCGAAAATCTTTAACCATCAATAAATTTTCGATGCTAATCTATCAAAATTACTTCCAAATCTGTTCGGTTTTTTTTTCAAAGAAGCTACTTCAACTCGTCCCATCGTTATGAACACAGTTCTTAAAGCTTTATCCACTGCTAATTTGAAATTAGTGCTGGAAAAAAAAAAAGCTTAGATCTTTGTAAAAGCACTATTCCGAATTCATATCTACTTACATGCACTTCCATTGACTGGGGAAATCTAAAATAAATCACAGATTTCCCAGCAAAAAGGCAGAACTATTGATAAAAAAATAGAGATGGATGTATATTTGGAAACCTTAGTTATTTTATCAATTAACATTTGTCGGCCCAATTGATGACATACTGCATCGCCTTTTTCCCAACGTCCATGGGGACATCATTGACGTCAAACCATTATTGACGAACGCACTCAGGCTCTCTGAGCAAAGGGCAGAAATAAGAAGAAAAGTATTCAATGTTAGTTTGTGTTGTCAACTCCAGGCGATAAAGATTCCATTGATAAGAAACCTTTTGTGCTGCATTATTTCCAGCTAGAAAGCGATATCTATGTAGGAAATACAGGGTTCAGATAAGATTAATTGTTAAACTTGCCTTCGATTTGTTTCTTTAAACGATATCAAGTGGCAGTTGTTCCCAACCTTTAATATGTACAGCCATATTTGATTTTGGAAAATGGATATCTCCTAATACAGTGCTTTATGTCTATCTTAGTGTAAATTTTAACTCTAATTACCAAGCATGTGAGTGAAAAATTTATATTATTACTATCATTTCATTGAATTAAAAGTCTATACAAGTTCGAATTTTTTTTTTTTTTTTTTTTTGCATTGTGTTTTTGTGCACAGATTTTTATGCTCTGCAAAAATGCAATGGAAAGATTTACAATTTATAAATATGTGTGCAATTAAATTTATAAATGACCATTTAAAGATTTTAAGATTAATTTTTTTTGTCCATTTGTAAATTAAGATTCTTTTATATAAGTTTTAACTCAATCTTAAAATATTTATTTACTTTTCATAGTTTTTCATTTATATCATTAAAAAAAAAATTATAAACATTTCAGCTATTTTAGGAATTTTCAATAATTTGAAAGAGAGCTTTTTTTTTTTAAATATATGTCAGTAAATTACATTTTTAAAATATACTTTGAAATATTTCTTTAGAATTGCTAAACTTGATTTATTACATTATGAAGACATTATGAATCCATTTAACTTTGAAATTATTATTTTTTTTCAAACACCAAAAAAACACAATACGACTTTAGATTAACATACAAAATTTTTTATCTTAATACAAAAAAATACAAAAATTTAGAAATTAAACAGAGTGGGAGGCTTCTTTATAAGAAATCCTTTTGAAAGTGTGAAGTAAAAAACATAACTGTAGCCTAATATTGAAATGTGTTTAGAAGAGGCAATAAAATATTACTTTGTGATTTTATTTCAATATTTTTTGGTGCTAATAATTGCTTTAGATGTACCATTTGCAAACATTTAGCACACTAAAATCTCGCATTATTAATAAATAAATGAACTGATTAAATATAACGTTTTCCTTTCTTTTTGCATTCGTTTGAGCAGCGCAAATGAATGAAAATACCGTTTACTAAAATGCAGAATTCATTATTCACTATGTCCAAGCTGTTCAAATAAATGTCCTCTTGAAATGTCAGTTTAACCACGACAGGGGATGTTCTATCTTCCTCAGAAATCTTAAGTGCAGATGGTTACAAATCCTTTCAAAAAGTCCACCTTAAATGTGAAAAGCTTTTATTCTGTTAAATTAAATTAATATGAGCTATTATGATGCATTTAATTTAGTATTTCCTTTACTGTTAATAGATAAAAATTAGATGAAAATAGAATAAAATTTTATGCAGTATTTTCTATAGAATGTACATCAAATAATAATTTTCCTTAAACATCATCCAAAAAGCATTTTTATCATTTTTGCAACATTTAAAATTAATAATGTATTCGATATTATTGCATTAAGTGCATCATTTAGGAAATTAATTGCTTTAAATTTAATGACTTCTTTTCTCCTTGGTCTTTTGTGCAAATATAATCTTATTTGCTTTTGAGAAAAGATCGCAAAATGCTTGTTTGCTTGTTTGCAAAATTAAATTAATGCATAAGTACTTATTTCCAGAAACGTTTTTAAATGCAAATTTTATTTATTGTAATATTTATATGCGTCATTAATTATTTGGCATAAATTATTTAAAGGAAAGTAATTGAATGAAAATGCATGTTTAATATTAAACATGAAAATAAATTAATAATTTTTTGTCTTATTGCTTGCAGAATCGTAATTAAAAGAAAATTGATAAAAAATAGTTAACACGCATTTCCCAATAACAACTTTAAAGAATAAAAGCATCAATTTAATTAAATTGCCTAATTTAAATTTGCGCATTATATATCTTTCTTAATTTTGCAGCCAGAAATCAGCTTAAATAATTAACAACAAAAAGCTGTCTTTTCTGTTTAAAAATCTAATGCTCTCTTTTTCCGGGTACCACATGCTTTTGCAAATTCCAACCGGATGTGCATCACTATGACGTCAGAACGAGCTCGGAGCTCCCTCAAAAGACCGAGCAGGACACAGTTATGTTTCTCCACGAGATCATTCTTCAGTACACTATTTTATGGCTGTTTATCGCCTGTGGCGATAATCAGTTGGTAAATAACGAACAGCAAACGGCGACGAAATATTAGTAATAAGGATTGTCAATTATTTTCAAACCGTCTTTTTCACTGAATGTGCTGAGAAATTTACTTTCTTTTGAATAGACATTTATGCTGTGAATAAATTATCGTTAGATTTTATAATAGTGGTGACTGAATCGAAAACAGAACCTTAAGTGTGTCTGCGTAGCTGATAAATGACTCTTTTATTTGAGCTGAGAATACAGCTGAGCATTGCAGATGTGATTATTTTTTTCATAATAAATCGTTAAAACAGTGTTGTAAGAAAGATGTGTGTTAACGAAATTCACTTGCTAACTAAATCAAACAAAATGTATTATAACCAGCATTGCAAAGCAAACTCTATACAATTCTTAAAATATTTTGATGTTTTTAAATGAAGTTTTGGATTATTTCTAAAAAAATAAAAACGATGCTTTTTTTTTTTTTAAATTTAGATAGTTACTGTTTTTAATTGTTGCATTTATCAGTTTTTAAAAATGTATACAAAAACAGAATGCATATGCATCAACTATGGCTATAACCTTATTAAATCTGTAGGACAAAAAAAAAAAAAAACCTTTTTTTTTCTTTTCAAAAGAAGATTAGAAGTTGCAAACCTCTAGATTTTTAGTTTAGTATCATAGTATTGCTTCCGTCATAAAGTGATGTACAATTTAACAGGTTCATGAGTCTGTTGCGTAAAAACATAGAGAGTGTCCCAGTACTGGAAAAAAAGATAGTGTATATATATTTCTATTTACCTATACAAATATCCATTTTTGACAAATATCCTTAAGTATAAGTTTCCAAAAACATTTTTTTCTTTCAAAAGATGAGTATTTGTTGCAAACCTCTAGATTCTAATTTAGCACTATAGAAGTGATGCTTCCATCATAAAGTGATGAACAATTTAGTAGGCTCATGGGCCATTTGTGTAGAAGCATAGAAGGTCCCAGTACTGGTGAAAAAAAATAGTGTATACGTTTCTATTTACCGAAACATGGGAATAAATGGAATTTTGAATGAATATCCTTAAGCACAAGTTTCCAAAAACGTTTTTTTTTTTTTTCTTTAAAAGAAGAGTATAGATTGCGAACCTCAAGATACTAGTTTAGCATCATAGAAGTAGTGCTTCCATCATAAAGTGATGAACAGATTAGAGGGTTCATGGGCCTGTAGAAGCACAGAAGGTCCCAATACTAGAAAAAAAATAGTGTATATGTTTCTGTTTACCGATACCATTTTTTGACAAATATCCTTAAGCGCAAGTTTCAAAAACATCTGCCTTTATTTGTAAAACCTTGTTCAGCTCACGTCACATGATCGATTTTTTATGCTTTTCCTGCACGATATCGTGTCCTACTAAAGAATTTCACGACTCGGTTTCCTATACAGGAAATACTGTCACGTATTTTCCTAAAGGAGTCAAGATGTTACAGTTCAATGCAGTGCTTTTCTTATTTGTGGATGCACAAAGCGAGTGGGCATTATCAAATATTCGCTAGGTGTATAAATAATCGTAATTTATTCTATTTTTCGTAACGGCTTTATTCAAATTTTGGGTCGTTGAATAATGATTTTTTTATTGCTAAAACACTTGCTGGATTTTTTTCTTCCACAAAGGATTTGAAAATTTTAGATATTCACTTGTACTATAAAATTTTGGAATAAAGTGTTAGATTAATTTATATTTTTGTTAAAATACTTGATAAACATGCAATGCTGATTTTGTATTCAGTTTTTGGAAATTAATTTAAGTTATCTTATTGCAATAAAATATTCTTTCTCAAACAAAAATTTATTTTATTCTTAATTTTAATTGTGTGACAATAAATAATTATATGAATATTAAATTGTTTAAACATAGGAATGTGTAAATTACAATGAATGGTTTAATTATTTTCGAAAAGTGATTTTTCATTAATATTTTCTGGAATATTTCTTACTATAAAACAGATAAAAATTCCCAGTTTTTATTCTAATTTAAAATATATAACATTTTTCAAATATATAAAAAATTTTATATGTTTCTTAGATCTGAAACTTGTACCAAAATTAGGTAATAATTATCAAAACGTGAATAATAACCAACTTCTTACTCTTAACTAAATATGGCTTTAAAATTACTTTACTTTACTAGAACTTTTTCATTAGATCAACAAAAAGAGTTTTTTTTTTTATTTGTATTTAATGTTTCTGAGAATAATGACTAGTGAAACTGCTTAAAGTAATTTACTTCTCATTTTTACGTTACCTTAAGAAAGTTATAGCTTACATCTAAATCGCCTTTGGGAAAAATAGAAACACTTGGCGTTTTATGGTTTACTATGTGCATTAAATCAACAAATTGCTGAGTTGGGTCTTAAACGCAAAAGGAAAGGCATTTGGCAAAATTTTCCTTTTGGCGAGCTTTGTTTCTCCTTCAGACGTGCAAATGCTGTAGCAACCCTGCATCTCCACCTGTAAGCTGCAGAGATCCCAGGCATTCTGCTGGAATATACACAAACAGTTCTTTACTTTTTTGCAATTTTTCTTTTTTTCCTGGAGGATAAAATGAGTAAAAGAAAGGGATGGGGTTGTAAACATATAAAGTTGACAGCATCACATGAAACTCGTTTCTTGCTATTTTATTTCTGTCATTTCAGTAGTATGTGTAAAATAAAGCTCACACAATACTGCAGTCAAACGTCTATAGTGAATCGATTCTTTGAAGTATAAGAAAAAAATTTTATGGTGATAATATTATTGCAGTAAAACCTTACAATTTGCGGTGTGGCTTACATTGTATTCTACGTTATGTTTTTGAAATTTATGTTTGGAATGCAAGAATAAAATGTACATCGACGAATATTGCGATTATTACAACAAAATAATTTTAATTAAGATTTATTTCACAAACTTTTATGTATTTTAGTACTTTTAATTACTATCTGTAGTAAAATAGCTTTTTAGTAATAGTATAAGAAAATGCTAAAACTCTTACCTTATTTAGATAGAAGAATGGATGAGGGTTAGGCACATATATATAACAAACAGTCGGTTTTTGAAACAATGCAGAAGATGAGATCTTTCAGAATTTACTAAACCTTCAAAAACTTAATTATTTCGTTTCAGAATAATTGCTAGCTCTCAGAGATATTTTGGTGCATTTCTAATAAATAACAGGTTTAATTTCAATATTATTTTTGACAAAATGTAGTTCTTCACCAACAAAATAATTCTTTAAATTTAATTTTAGAATAAATTAAAATTATAGAAGATATAGACTAAAAAGAATACTGTCATTACTGAACAAATAAAAATTCGAAAGAATTATTTTTAATGTTTCTGTTGCCAACATTTTATAAAAAAAATATTTTTATGAAGACGATTTTTGATCTTTTCTTCCTATAAATTGAAATTTTAGCTATTAAAATTAAGATATAAAATTTCATTAAAATATAAACTATCTCTTTCATTTGTTGTTACAAAATTCTCTAAATTTTACAGTTTTTTTTCTCTTAAGAAATTAATAATGAAACTATTATGTTAAAAATTTTGATTACTATTTATATAGTTTATAAATAAAAATAAAAATAGATATAAACTATATAACTAGTAATATTATACCATTTAGTATTCTAAAAGTAAGTTTTTCACTCTGATTAACATTTTTAATTGATTCTTTTTCTTAAGAACATTATATTGAACATTTTTACTCCGTTAAAGGAAATACTTTTTTAGCAAATAAATATTTGTAATGGCATTAAACATTTAATAACTGAATAAATAATTTCTAATATAAAAATATCCTTTTTCAATGTAGGCATGTAATTCATATTCAAAGAGTAATATTGAATGTGAAGTGCATTATCAATTTTGTCTAGAATTTTAACAAAATAGAACAATATCTTGCTATTAAAAAATGACTTAAGCAATTAAAGAGGTTTTAGTTTAAAAAAAACTAAAATTTAAAATTAAATCGATATTTTTTTCTCGAGTTTCTTTTCGTGCATTCTAAACATTTAATCTTCTTTCTTTTTCAGTATATATGAAAAACAAATTCTCCAGATAAACTTGAAAATCATACAAATTAGTAAAACTTTTTTAACATTATTAGGCCTCAAAAAAAAAAATAGCACGTGACAAAATCATGCACAGCATAATTATAAAATTGCTTTTCTAATATTGCTAATTTTTCCTGCATTTTTTTCTCTTAACTTTTAAAAATTTTACATTTTATTGTTAATCATTTATAATCAATATAATTTCCCTCTTTGTATATAAAAACTTCGATCTATTGTGAATATTCGGTTTAAATCGAAAACTAGACAATTTATATTTTAAAATTTGAATTAAGTATTCATTAGCGGAATATTCATAGGTATTCGCTGAAACAGCTTGAAACTTAAAAAAAAAAATTTTAAACTATAATTTCGTTTTGAAAAAAAGTATCTTTGTAAGCTAATTAAGTCAGATTTATTGATGTAAAAATTTAAGTTAAACAATTCATTAAAAAGATTCATTCAAAAATTCATTAAAAAGATTTCAACAATTCGTTAAAAAGATTTATTCAACAATTTATTCACGAATATACATTTATTACTAATATTCTTTTTAAGCGATTGAAACAATTATTCAAAAATTGCACATATGTCCCTAGATAATAATTGTTTGAAAAAACGTTGATACAACTATTCGAATTGTTGCAAATAACATTTAATAGCAATTTCGAATTTAAAAAATATATTACTAATGCTTCATTTATGAATGAATTGTTGAAGAAAAGGAAATTTCTTGGATGCTTTTAAATTCAAAATTGCTATTAAATGTTATTTGCAACAATTCGAATAGTTGTAGCAACGTTTTTTCAAACAATTGTTATCAGGGGGCATATAGTATGTACTTTTTTTGTATAATTGTTTCTATGTTTAAAAAAAAAAGAATGTTATAAATAAATCTATAGTATACTTATAATTATTTAATCGGTTAAAATCTGTCAGATTGAATTTCTTTACATTTTATTTTACGTTTTAATGCATCAACATAAATATACAATGCATAATTTTACTTATGTTGATGTATTAAACAAACAGTTTTTGCATTATTGCAAGATTATATCGTGCTATTTTTTTTTTTTCACTTAATCTTTATTTAACTCAGTTAATAAAACTGAAAAACGTTATTTTTGTTATACCCCAGCCTGGGACTTTATTAAAATAAAAACTGTTTGACACATTGTAACCTGATGGTTTCCTATGAATAGATATAATTTTTAAAAAAAATACCTGTTCGAATCATGCAGAAACAGTTTTCATACGCAGATTAATTACTCAGTTTTCACTTGTAAATGCTATGAAAACATCCGCTTTTATTTTAATCAGAATTACGCAAGCCAACTTCAGTTTCCTGTAATTTATTCTTCCGCATGTCGATAAGATACATTAATGTTGAAGAAATTTTTCGGATAATTTTACACTTTGTTATAATTATTTAGCTGCCTTGACTAGTCTGCAATAAAGCCTATACAATTTATTTTTACATAAAATGTAAATTCGTATAAAAATAAATATTGACTTTTAAAAATATGTTATAAAACTAGAAATTGAATGCAAAACTAACAAAAACTAATAAACGATGATTATTTAAGATAATATACTTATAATTGTGCATTCATTGTATAAAATTATTTATCTTATTACTCAGTGTTCGGTATTTTGACATTTAATAATTTTTTTTCTTCGATTTTTATTTTATTTTGGAATATTTTGATCTTTTATAAACGCTTTAAGAATACCTAACTTACATATGTACTGTTGTTATAATAGTATATTCTAACTTACATATATGCCTAACTTATATAAGTATTAGATATAAGTAGCTTTCAAAAAGCTAATAAAATAAAAGTACTTTATAAAGTTAAAAAATAAATTAAATAATTTTTAATTAAACTAATAAAATATTTTAATTTGTCATATTTTCTAAATAAAGCAATCATTATACAACGAAACTACCAAATGAATATTTTATGATTTAAATATTTTAAAATCTAAATAAAAATTACATTATATTACATTCGTTTTGTTCTAGATGAATATCTATATATATACATATATAATCATTATATATAAGTAACCTTCAAAAGGCTAATAAAATAAAAAATACTTAATAAAGTTATAAAAAAAATTAAATAATTTCTAATAAAACTAATAAAATCTTTGATGTCTATTTTTGTCTAATGATTGTCAGTTTCGTATCTGTATGTTATGCGCATTCCAAATCTTAAATTATTTTTCAATTTTCTCTTTTCTTACTGTTTTGGGTAAATTTTTCTATGGAGCTCACTACTAAGGATAACAAAAAAATTATGTATAATGAATGCTATTATGGCTCTATTATACAAAATTACTGATTTCTGAAAAGTCCCTAGTTCATTTATTTTTTCCATTTTCTTACTTTTATTTTTGTTCTATATATATGTAAAATTTTAGAGCCCGATTTTAATTTTTTTTTTTTTCTTTCAGGACTTCATTCCAGTGAAGTCGCTTCTGCAGGTTAACTAGGATTTCAAACTCCGAGCAAGATGGAGTTAGCTCACACTAAAACCTATCAGGAAACTCTAGGTTACTTTAACACAGAACCTGAAAGAGGACTTTCTCTCGACCAAGTCAAGAAAAACCAAGACAAATATGGCCCTAATGGTAAGATTAATTATAAATTTTAAAAAAATTAGCTTTCATAAATAAGTGATCAGTGATCAGTGATAAAAAATGCTTCATCAGTAAATGTAATAGTAAAAAGGCTTCATCAGTAAATGTAATAGTAAAAAGGCTTCATCAGTAAATGTAATAGTAAAAAGGCTTCATCAGTAAATGTAATAGTAAAAAATGCTTCATAAGTAAATGTAATAGTAAAAATGCTTAATCAGTAAATATAATAGTAAAAATACTTCATCAGTAAATGTAATAGTAAAAATACTTCATCAGGAAATGTAATAGTAAAAATACTTCATCAGTAAATGTAATAGTAAAAATGCTTCATCAGTAAACGTAATAGTAAAAATGCTTCATCAGTAAATGTAATAGTAAAAATGCTTCATCAGTAAATGTAATAGTAAAAATGTTTCATCAGTAAATGTAATAGTAAAAATACTTCATCAGTAAATGTAATAGTAAAAATACTTCATCAGTAAATGTAATAGTAAAAATACTTCATCAGTAAATGTATTAGTAAAAATACTTCATCAGTAAATGTATTAGTAAAAATGCTTCATCAGTAAATGCAATAGTAAAAATGTTTCATCAGTAAATGTAATAGTAAAAATGTTTAATCAGTAAATCAATAATGTTTATTTATTTATTAAACTTTTGACAATACACGAATTTCAATATAAATTCTTTTCTATTTTATTACAAAATTAAGAGAATATGTTCTTATAATTTTTTTTATCAAAGCGAATTTGAGTAATACATTTCTTAAATAGACTGATATTTAGTAAATCAAACATATACCGAAATTAATATACTTAAATCTTTTTAATAATTTATTAGTTTGTAACCTAATTATATCTTAAATTAATTGTTTTTATTGTTTCTTATTCCAATCAAGTAAATTGCTCTTAAAAATTTAAAGCAGTCATTTCTGTGAAATGTTTTACAAATCGAAAAAAAAAAACATATATTTTTACAAGATTTAAATGAACAGAAAACTAACTAATGAAAATATCTCATTCGGATATTATATTTACTTTCACAAGTACATATGTACAGGAATATTTTAATCAGTTTAACTGCAAAACTGAAACTTAGTTTTGTAATCTCGTAACAAAACTTGAATAATGTAATTTGAGAGATTTTCTTTGTAATCTGATAAACGTCTTGTTTGATTTGGTTCTTAACATTTTTTCTTTTCTTTTCTTTTTCAGAGCTTCCCGCCGAAGAAGGTAAGAGCTTTTTTTTTACCATATTCACAATGCATGGATATTAAAAAAAAAAATCGATAAAAAAAAAATAATGCAACGAAAAAAAAAAGAGAACTTCGTTAAATAGATTTGGCAATTTTCGTTCGTCCCTTTACTGTGCACTTAAATCTCTGCCAAATTTGATTTAAAATGATTTTCGAAAGCTTCGGTCTGTCAAATCTGACCGGTTCCTTCCGAAGTTGTGAAACAAGATTTTGTCGTTTTGACTAATCTTTAAGAAAACTGTTTTTGTCTACTTTAGACTCGATTAAAGCAGTCAGCTTTAGTTAGACTTCAACTGCAGTGAAAATAAAATGGTTTTCTTCTTTAGAATTTTTCTATAAATGCCCACAATTGTTTTAGAAAAAAAAACAAATTTAAGCTATATTAAAAGAAACTAAAAAAATGTAGTTCTAATGGTTAATTCAGTGGGTTTTTGGAAAACAAAGTTCTGAATGAAAAATCATCCAGCTCACGTAGGTGAAAGAGCATGATAAATGTGTAGGTTGGAAAGTGCTTCAATTTGGTTCAAGAAAGATGTTGCACCAAGGACTGTTAGGTTTAAATTACATGTTTATCAACGGCCTCCCTCGAGCCACAAAAGTGGTGATTCCTTTGTAAATTAATCAACAATCTTCGTGGTTTTCATAGGCTAAACATGTAAAAAATAAATTCCTCACATTTCCGAATTAAAAAGAAAAGTCTAAAAAACTCAAAAAAAAAAAAACGTTTGATATAAATAGTTTGCTAATTAGTTTTAAGTTTTTCATATTTTTGTCTTTAATTAGTCGTTTAAAAATATTTAGAACATTACAACTCATTAGGTGAAAATGAAATTTAAAACTTGAAATACAATTAAGATGTTATTTATCACTAAAAAACAAGCCCCTATTTTGCTTGTATATTTAATTATAATAAAGGAATTAATATAGCTAAACAAATTAAAAATGATTTTCCATATTGCTGTAAAATATAAAGAAATTTATTTACGTTTAAAATATAAAGTTTTTCGTATTTCAATAAAGTTATTTAGCAAAAATTTTAATCTTTAGCAATCATTTATAATAAATCAAAATAGTGGATAAATCAGTGTAAAATAATGTATGTATTTAAATACCACTTATTAAGATAAAACTTTTAAATTAAACTATTTTTGTATTATCATTTATTTCAGCATGCTTATACTTGAAATATATGTATGTATTTTCAGGCAAGTCCTTATTACAGCTCATTATTGAGCAGTTCGATGATCTCCTAGTCAAAATCTTGTTATTAGCCGCCATCATTTCATTTGTAAGTTGTTCTTCTTTCACGCATCTTATAGTTCATTTATTTTACTTGTTTATATTTCATAAAGAAAATCAGCTTGGGAAAATACGTCTTTTTTTTAAGATCATTTTCCTATAATAAACAAATTTTTATGTATTTCAAATGCACAATTAGAACTTTATATTCTATGGCAAAAAAATATTAATTTATAAGCAAAAACACATAAAAAATTTATCTTCAAAACCTATAAAGTATTTTACCTCAGTTCTAAAATGAAATTCTAGTTACACTTCCTGTCGATTCGATTTAAAAAAGAAAAAATAGTTTTAAATAAACAATACATCAGATGTTATTAATAATAATGCTTAAATATCCTTAAAATAGTTTATTATTCATTTATCTATATACGAAGGGTGAAATATGTTCAAATTCTGATGTACGGTTCAAATTCTTTGAAGAAATGAAAATCAAAAGATTATGTACAAAATTTCTTTTAATCTAACAAATAAGAATTTTTAAAGATGTCTTTTCCTATCAATTTGCTAAGTTTTCCTTCTATAATCAATGGACCTGTATAGAATTTAGTTTCTCATCCTTGAGTTAAATAACGTTAGAGAGAAAAAAAGATAACGTTGTTTCAGTAAATTGTTAAATTTGTTCAGTATATTTATTTAAATCAGTATGATTTAATGATTTATAATTTTTCGCCTTTAATTTATTTTTAGAGGGTTTTTTTTTTAAATAATTATAAAAATCTTATATAATTAAGCTCCAAAAATATTACACATTCAAAAGATTTACATGAAATTTTTATAAGTTTTCGATTAGACTATATGAATCTCTCTTTCTCTAGGTATTAGCGTTATTCGAAGAACATGAAGACGAAAGTTCTCAAGTCACTGCTTTCGTGGAACCTTTTGTCATTCTTCTTATTCTCATTGCCAATGCTATTGTCGGTGTATGGCAGGTAAGTTTCGTAAAAAAATGTTCTGTATTCGAATGCGTAAAAACTTGTATGCAAATCAAATTTAATGTCACTGTTTTTTAACTGTGAAGTTATTTTTAACTAAAGGTCAATTTCAACATACTGTTTTCGTCATGTGTTCCAGTTTACATGCATGTACTTCTGGAAGAAGCATTTTAAAAATGATTTTAACATCTCCTATTTGAATCCTGGCAGTGGCATGATTGAATCCACGTTAAACTGTAGGTCCCGATATCAATTAGCCTAAAATGTGCATAAAATGACCGTAGAGCGACAAAGCAAACCGAGCCTATTTGAATCTAAAATATTAATTGCGAAAAATTTATATTTTTTAAAGAAAAAAAAAAATGTAATAGTTTTATTTATGGTTGAGAATTAAGTGTAAGTGCCTGTTGAATGTTCCAGAAATTCATTTAATATCCAAATTCCAAACAATATAAGCATGTTGATAATAAAAAATTAGTAAAAAGCCTTTCAAACTAAATAACAAACTTTATGAATTGTTCAAAAGAGCTATTGTTGTAGGTTTACAAAAGAAAAATAATTAATGTAGTTAAAATATTTTACGTAGGTAAAAAAAGAGATTTCCGAAAACATACAATTACAGCACATATATACCAAAATATACAGTTACAGCACTACCAATTGTTAAGAAATATGTTCCTTTACAAACTATTGATCATTGATAACATTTGTCTTGCATATTGTTGTAAGTTTGCAAAAGGAAAAGAAATGAATGCACTTAAAATATTTTATGTAGGTAAAAAGAGATTTCCGAAATATATTCTTACTTGCAGCACTACGAATTGTGGAAAAAAAAAAAAAAAAAAAAAAGGGCCTGTACAAACTATTGATCTTGCACATGTGGCATTGTTTTCCTTGATGAGTGCAGCACATCTTTGTGCAACTTCCACAATGAGCTTCAGAACCTGTCAGCAAACCCCATTCTTCGATACTCGGGTTTTTCTAGGACTCTCCGTATCATGCCCATATTTAGATCAGGTCCTACTGCCAGAAGCCTTTGGCGAAAGTGCAAAATATTGCTTTCGTCTTGATCCAAAAACTACAATTAATGCCTGTACCCTTGCTATCTATTTATATTCCCAGTTCTGGGTCTGAAAGTATGTCTCTTTCGGTGACTTTCCCCTCCGTTTGTTTTGTGCTGAAGCACCCCCCTCCACCTGCCCTACCCCTTTTTTTTTTCTGCCTCTGCTTGATCTAGTCTCTTCTATGTCCTTGAAAGCTATTACCTACTTGCGTTGTCCTCTTGCCAGGAACTGTGGAATCCTTTTAGTTCAGCCGATGAGAAAGAAACGCATGCCTCCGAAATTAGACTCTTTGTTGCTTTCTATTTTCATTGTGCTCCAATGATTGCTGTTCTTTGTTTGAAGATGAACAGAGAATGCTTGTTAAAAGAGCGATTCAAGCCATAATTCATTCATAAACAGCCCGTTTAGCGACTGTTGCTTAAAAAAAAAAAAAAAAATACTAAACCTTTTCCAACTTGAGAGTTAAAAATAATAAATGGTTTTGAAATTTTATTTTGACTTATAAATATATTTACATATTTTTGAATACTACACATATTTTTTATTAAATCCAAATACAAGTATTATTATAAAATCTAAGGATTATTATTATTAATATAATATTTGTACGCTATGTTAAAATATATTAATGCACAAAAAGTTATATTTGTTACAAGGTGATATTTAATGTGCATTTTTTCATTGGCACCACTGTATTATATAATATTATATATTATAAGTAGTGTAATTTCATTACGCTAATTTCATTACCCTAATTTCATTACAAAAATACTATTATTAATATGAATTTAGTGATAGTTATAAATAAATTTATCACATCCATTACTTTCAGAAAGAGAGAACTTTTTAATTATACTATTCTGCTAATCTATATATTCTATCAATTATACTCATTTAAAGATATATTAAATTGGGTAATATTATGAAAATGTTAAATTTCTCTTAAAATGTTTATATTAATGCTCTTTGCGATAGTACAATATGTAAAAATTATTATACATTACTCACACTAACTGTTAATCTTGTAAGCCATTCAAAGATAATAAAAGCTAATACAATAATTCGAAAAATACCTCAGTCGAATTTTTAGAAAAAAAGGCATTTTGTAACACAACACATTTTGTATGTATATATATATATATATTTCATTTGGAGGGTCATCACAATAATAAATTAACATGTAGTTTTATGTACATTTTTTCATCTAATTCTAGTCCATAATTCTAGAAAAAAATATTTCATTTCTTTTGCAATATTTATCAAACCATTTGCAGGAATCAAATATGACACACCATAGACTGAGTTTCAGTCAAATTCCTGATATATTTTCTTCGCAATCGTGGTCTTGAAATTCAAATTAAAAATGCAATGTAGAAGTGCAGATGAAGATTTAAAAAATGCTTAGCGTTTATCATTAAATGCGTAATTTGATTTTGGATATAATATGAAACTGTTTTAATCCAGAGTTTTCTTGGTAGCATTTTGAAAGTTACAAAAGTCAACTTTTGATCCTTGATCAAAGTGCGATCTTATGGAAGTTAAAAAAATGTAAACGTAAAATGCACCAATACTTAAAAAATATACTTAATATACTTAAATTATAATTAAAAATATGTTTAAAAAATATACTCATTAAAAATATAATAAAAAATATAATTATTAAAAATATATTTAAAAATATTAAAGTAATAAAAGAAATTTATCCTAAATTAAAAAATGAGCAAATATTCAACAAATAAAAATACTATGAAAATATTCAGGTATCTAAATTTACAAAATTTAAAGCCAAATATAAAAGATTCATTAAATTAAGAAGATTAAGATTAGGACTAAGATTCATTAAATTACTATAATTAAAGATTTAGTATTGAAATCTATATGCTGTTCTAGCACTTTTTTCTAGAACATACAATTCTAGTTCTTCAGTCTTTCTAGTATTCCAGTACTTTTGGATGAATAGAAAATATGGCTTACAATGTAAAAAATTGCTTTTAAAACGAAATAAATAAACATATACGTTATTTAAATATTATCAAATTCATTTTGTTCTATTTAGTTTATGCTTCTTTTGAACACTCTAAAAACATACATTATGATTCTTCAACTAACCCATATTAATAACTTCAATTACTGATTTACCATGCTTTGATACAAAAAAATACATTTTGTTTAGAAATGAGTAAAATTTTGTAATATTACATGCAAATAAAATAACTTATAGTGATACTTAGGGTATAGTATTTTATATTATAATAATTGAACTTTTAAGTAGGTTTTTAAATAGATTTCTAAAAAGTAGTACCTTTTAATACGTAATATACGACTAATGTTTAGTTTTGAGTTAGTTAAAATGCATACTATAAAACTCGCACTTTCAGGAATGTGTATCAAATTGCACGTTATTAGATTTAATAGAAATAAACTGACGTTATTTTTCCCCTTAGGAAAGGAATGCCGAAAGCGCTATCGAAGCCTTAAAAGAATACGAACCAGAAATGGGCAAAGTCGTCAGACAAGACAAAGCTGGTGTACAGAAAATCAAGGCCAGGGAAATCGTCCCTGGTGATGTTGTTGAGGTTTCTGGTGAGCAAAATTCTTAAATAATGCATGAGACCAACAATAAATATCTGATAATTTTGATCTATTAATTATCTATAAACAACTTGATGCTCTTTATCATGAAAACATTTAGTCATATTTTTTAATTCTTTATTTTAAATTATATACAGAACCTCTTAATATTTTTTTTTTTTTTTTACTAATTTTAAAATAATTACAAGTTAATTTATGTTTAATAATTAAAAATCAACTATATTTGTTTAACTTAAACTAAATATACAAATGCATCCTATTTGTATAAATATATATGCATAATATAAAATAAATATATACATAAAAATATAAAAAAATATGTAACATATATAGTAAATTTATAAAAATATTATATATACACATAACTGTATACATTATATAATATATATATATATTTATATATTTTGAATTCATCTTATACAAAGATGAATTCAATCAACGTTTTGAAATATGTTGTAAAATAGATTTTTTCAAAAGTTGTTCGGAAATTACATTTATTGGTAAAGTAAATTTAAAGTTTTTCATTCAATCTATTTATGTGTCTCCATTTTTTTTTTTTTTTATTTATTTATTATCATAGCGTTTAGAGAATATTTGTACTAATTACACTACGTACAGTCATTAAAATTAAAATTTTAGTAGCAGTACATTTAATATTATTATTATTATTTTTAATTTTTAATATTTTCCTTTAGTTGGAGACAAAGTTCCAGCTGATATTAGATTGATGAAAATTTATTCCACTACCTTGAGGGTTGATCAATCTATCTTGACTGGTAAATTGAAAAAAATATTCTTTCTTTTGATTTTGCTATTCATGTTAAATTATAAAAATGTATACAATTTAAATTAAATATTAATACTTTTATTTAACTGTTATTTTTCAATAAAACAATATATTTTTAATCCCAAATTACTATTATTTAGATTTTAAGGGAAGTAAATCGTTTGTTGCGCAAAAAATGTCTTTTCAGGCAATCTCAACCCGTATCTGAATATGTTTCTTAAAAGTGTGACTGATTTAAAGTGAAATGCATTTCAAATTTAATCTGCATTTTGAAGCACTCTAAGCTGAACAAAAATAATTTTCCAATTAGTTGTGAGAAAATTATTATGCTTTTACTATGCACCAATTGCATAATAGAATATATTGATCTATGGAAAATAGAAAAACATATTGAATAGAATATACTATGGGATTCACATTTTGTATTAGTTCTCATAATGTCAAATTAAATTTACATTACATTAAATTATATTTAAATAAAATAAATGAGGTTTTATTACAATTAAAATGTGAAAATTCAGAAGCTTGTAAAACATTTAATAATATACAAATAGCAGTTGAAACATAACTAAAGCAATATTTTTTCACACTTTAATGTTTTTTCATAAACAATAAGTAATAAATTATTTAGTAATTAAGAAAGCGTTAGAAAGAGTTACTGCGTGAATGCAAATAAAGTTTGAATACATTATAACAATAATTTTCTTTTATAAACAATAATGAGTTGAGAAATTTTTAAGAAACTGAAAGATAATCTCTTAACTAAATCTGAAGGCAAAAAGTGGCCCAATATTTAAGACAGCTGAAAAATCTTTAACACTAGACTACTTAAAAGAGCCGATTGTTAACCTTCGATTAAGAACCGGACACGATTGCCTTAACAGGATAGGTGCCCTCGCCTCGAGCACTTGCACAATATGTAGGGCCGGAACAATAAATTCAGAACATATTTTGAAATGTCCAGGACTGACCAGGGAGGCTTAACCCCAGGCTTGCAATTGTATTCGGAGGCCCAGAAAGCCTCATGGACTAAAATAAAGTGCCTACCCCCTTTATTTTACTCTCTTCCTCTTTGACTTTTTGTGTGGGAGACAGACTTATTGTCGATTGCTGTCTTGATGTATGTTTGATTTGTTCTGCTTGTTCCTTCTTTGTGTGTGATAATTATTGTAATGGATTGATTTCCAATAAAGCCATATGTTACAACAACAACAACAATACTGTGTTGTACAAAACTCTTATGGATTTTAAAATGTCACATTTAATCAGTAGTATTTTTAGGGTTTTTTAATTCATCATTTTAAAAATACGAATAAATATATATAAACTACATTAAATATTCTTACCCAAAAGGTGAATCTGTTTCTGTCATCAAGCACACAGATGCCATTCCAGATGTCAGGGCTGTTAATCAGGACAAGAAGAACATTCTTTTCTCAGTAAGTTACTTTTTTCACTGAATTTTGTTTTCTCCTTGTGTGTGAATTAAGAAAAATAACTTTTTACTCCACCTAATGCAAATCATTTAACTTACGCTATTTGTCTGAATAATAATGAGGACTAAAAATATTTTATAATTTTAAATATGAATATTAAAAAGCTTATATGTATGATTTAAAACAATTAATTTTTTTCATATAATATTTTGTTTATTTAAACCTTTTATCTTAAAAAAAAAATATTATTTGTTTAGGGTACAAAACATTGCTGCTGGTAAAGCTCGTGGTATTGTAATTGGAACTGGTTTAGATACAGCTATTGGTAAGTTTGCATTATTTTCTTTTTGATGTACAATGTTCAGTTTCAGTAACAAGAATGTGGAATAGTTTTATAATTAAATAGTTTTACAAGCAATTTTATAAAATTCAATTCAATCTTTTAAAAATAAAGATTACCAATTTGGATTATTTGATTATGAATAGCTTTCTTCTAAATCAGGGGTGGCCGACACAAATTATCTTGCGAGCCACTTTGGAAATGCGTCATAGCTCCGTGAGCCGCATATAAAATTATTTATCCCCAAATTAGATTTAGACTCACTATAAACAATTTTATATTTATATTATAACCTATTATATAAGATATTTCATGATGTGCGCGCATCATGAGTTCGCAGAATATAATTTAATTATTCTGGGAACTCAAATAAAACAAGCAATATCTGGGATATATTCGCAAGAATATTATTTTAAAATCAAAGTTATTTTTTTTTCTCATAATTTCGAGAGTTAATTTTTGAATAGATAGATATTCACATAATGTATTTTTTAATACATTGGTTTTCACTACTTTGGCCATTATAAAATAAATATATTTTGTAAAAGTGTGATAAATCTCACGGGCTAGAAAAATGTTCAAGGCGGGTTGGCCATCCCTGTTCTTAATGATAATCTAATTTTATCTCATATTCAAAATTTTAAAATAACATCATAAAAAACGAATACATCCAATGGTATATGAAACGCCTTTTTAAATTTAAATTTAACATAAAAAAAAATATAAATATCATGAAATAATTTAACATAAAATATTCGAACTAATTGAATGTTTTATGATGAAACTTTTGTAATTTTGTTGTCTTTTTCAAGCATTCATTAATATGTCGTTTTTAAACCAGGTAAGATCCGAACTGAGATGACAGAAACCGAAGAAGTAAAGACACCCCTGCAACAGAAGCTCGATGAATTCGGTGAGCAATTGTCCAAAGTTATTTCCATCATCTGCGTTGCTGTATGGGCCATCAACATCGGTCACTTCAACGATCCTGCTCATGGCGGATCCTGGATCAAGGTAATTTAGCTAATTTCATATTGACAGTGATTGGTTTCCAAAATTTTAATAGCAATCAGTTTGCCTTTTTTTAAAGATAGTTTATCATTAAAGTAAGAATTAGAAATAAGAAATTAAAAGATTTAATAAAGTATTTTACATTTGAATTTTTTTATATTAGATTCTTTCCTTGGTTTTATCAAATAAACAATGATTAATTTTTAACATTTATATTTTGAGGCTGACTCAAATTTTCTAGTGATAAATTATAAATATCTAATGATTTAAGAATCAGAAATCAACTTTACAATAAAAATATACCACAAAGTTATTTTGTCATTTGATTAATTAGTATAATCATGCCAGAAAAATTTCAATCTCATCATATATACTAATAAACGATACATGGATATTGACAAATTTGCATGAATCACATTGAAATAACTTCTATGTTAATTCTATCTGTTTAATTTTGACAACAAATATTTTCAATGACAGGGTGCAGTTTACTACTTCAAGATTGCTGTAGCTTTGGCTGTAGCTGCCATTCCAGAGGGTCTCCCAGCTGTCATCACAACTTGCTTAGCTTTGGGTAAATTTTGTTTTATTTATCATAACAGTTTATGATTTTATTTTTAAACTGAAGTATCTTTATTTCATTACTGAAATTTCATTTATTTCATTATTATTTAAACTGAAGTGTCATTATTTAAACTGAAAGTAGTTACTTTTATTTTTTAATGATTTTTAAAGATTACCCAAAAGTAATACTAGATGTATTTTGCAATGTGAAACTATATTTTAGTAAACTGATAACAATGATATATAAAAAAATAATTTCATATAAATATCTTGCATCAAATTGGGGGATGATAATTTCAATATTTATTTATAAAAACAATATCAGATTTGCATATCACAAATTAAATAATTATATATTTTTTCTGCTATGTCTATTTGAATTTTTTTTTTTAATTTAACATACATCTTACCTAGAATCCTTTTTGCAATTATTTTTCTTATTTTTTGAAATTTTTTGTATATCCTTTGCGGTACAAACAACTTACAATTGCAAATATAAAACAATTGCATTCTAAGAGTTTCTTCTGAACTTTATTTAGTAGACATTAAAAGTAAATTTTGTTGTCTTATAATCTCATCTTTTCTTCAGGTACTAGGCGTATGGCCAAGAAGAACGCCATTGTGAGGTCTCTTCCTTCTGTAGAAACATTAGGTTGCACATCTGTCATTTGCTCTGACAAAACTGGAACTCTTACCACCAACCAGATGTCTGTCAGCAGGGTGAGTTAATTACTTTTCGATAATTAAAAATTACACTGTCTGAGTCCAAAAAATATTTATTAGGAATGTTGATTAATCTTGAACATTTTTAAGAATTTAATTAATTAATTTTTGAACATTATTTATAAAAAGTCTTTTGCGAAATTTAAATAAAGAAGAATTTTTTATGCAAAAGATTATAGATATCAAATTCTTTAACTTCTTATTTATTGTTAGATAAATAAAACAATCTAATTTAATAGTTTGAATTTTTATGAGAATTTTTTATTTGTAAAAATACTTTTTAAATAGTTTTCTCAATTATTTTTTGTTCCATTTTCAGTTTTCATCATTGAAAAAGGCTGATGATCCCAAATTCTTCGAATTTGAAGCTACTGGCTCAACTTATGAACCCATTGGTGAAGTGTAAGTTTTATTCATCTTTAAAAAATAGATTTTAAATAGTTAAAATTATTTGTTGAAATTTTTCTTCATTTCTTTTTAACATTTTTAAGTGAAATTTATTTAATTTGTTTGAATTATGTGTTTTCGTAATTCACATATTACCTAAGTAAATTGAAACAAATAATTTTTATAACGTAACATACATAAATGTTATAGGCCACCGAGTTTATTTATAAATATCCTATAATTCTTTGCACTGTTTTTAATGATACAACCTTTCTATGGCTGTAGTTTTAAAATAAATAGCAGAACATATGTCTATAAAAAATAATACAAGAAATACTTTCTTTTTCTTTTCTTTAGATTTATTAACGGTGCCAAGGCAAAGACATCTGATTATGAATCTTTATATGAAATGGCTACTATCTGTGCTATGTGCAATGACTCCAGCATTGATTTCAATGAGGTATGACCCAAAAAAAAATTTATGACAGTCGACATTGTTGTCCATTGTATTGCCTTTAATTGTATGATTACAATTGTATTGTTTTTCTTAATTATTTGCACAATTATATGTTGTACAAAAATCCTTAAACCTTTGTAAAAGTATGAATGCTAAAATCATTATAAAGTGTATCGCTTGGAATTTGATTTCATTCTTCATTGAAATTAAACTTTTATATTAAAAAGATAACAATTAACTATTTAATCAAAATACAAAACATCTAAATCAGAAAATGCACATATTCTAAAAATAATTCTTTTTAAGATCATGGATATACAGCAATTTATTAATTATGAAATGTTTAAATTAGTTAACTTAATTATGAAATGTTTAAATTAATGGTTAACTTAATTATAATATGTCTAGATTGTTCAACTGCAAATTTTTAATAAGATCTATTTTGATTAACCTTCATAAACTTCAGGTGATTTAAAATCTTCTTCCAATGCATAAATATCCAAGATTTATAACTAATGTGGTCATAAAATATTTCAAGATAATTTGTACGTTTTTAACAGATTGATCAAATTTTATTTTAGTACAAACAATGCTTTGAGAAGGTCGGAGAAGCCACTGAGACCGCTCTGATCGTACTGGCTGAGAAATTGAACCCATGGAACTTTGACAAGACTGGCAAATCTCGACGTGATGCTGCTTTGACTGTCAACCACGCCATCCAGAGTATGTGGAAGAAGGAATTCACCTTGGAATTCTCTCGCGATCGTAAATCCATGAGCAGCTATTGCATTCCTACCAAAGTTTCTCGCCTCGGATCTGGACCCAAGATGTTTGTTAAAGTAAATATTTATTTTACTCAAAAATTCACACTTTTTTTCTTGGTTGTTTGTAATTCTAAAACAGGTTATTCCCTAAGTAAACTTTTTGAAGGATAATGCTTGATAAAATATATTGTATTTGATTTTATGTCAATTATCAAGTTCGAAGATTTGTAAAAGGTTATAAAAAACCTGATTGTTATTTTGTAGCGATATGATAATAAGATTTTTTATAATGGCTTAAGGATAAATTCCTTGTAATAATGAATTTTAGTGAGAATTTTAAAATTAATCAAGTTATAAGAATATTACAACGACAATAGTAGATTAAATAAGATTATAGATTATATCAAAATGTTATATAAACTCTAGTATAATATTAATATTTCTGATCTTTTTAAAATCATATCTTTTCATCTAAATTTATTATAACTTATTATTATGGTATTGTTATTTTTCCATAAAAATAAATATTATAAAATAATATTAAATGAATAATATTATTTTTAATATAAAATAATATTCAAAATTTAAAAACTTTCATTAAAGATTCCTATTATCTATAATAGATGACTATTTAAATCAAATAATCTAATGCAAAATTCAAATTTTTGAATGAATATTATTGATAAATAAATAAATAAATTCATAATATTTAAAGAGTAGTATTTAAATTTGTATTAGTTCTCGTAAAAAAATAAATAACAAACTATGTTCAGAAAGATGCTGATTAAAATTTAGATGATGGCAATTTTCATTTTAGTGTATTATTCAATTTTTAATAAAAGATTTCCATGAGGTGAGTTCATTTCTTGCATTTTAACAGGGTGCTCCTGAAGGAGTTTTGGATAGGTGCTCACATGTCCGAGTTGGAAACACCAAGGTCCCATGACCTCAGCAATGATGAACAAGATCATCGAAACAACCAAGGTCTATGGTACCGGACGTGACACTCTCAGGTGCTTGGCTCTTGCTACACTTGACAACCCACAGAAACCAGAAGAAATGGACTTGGCCGATTCCACAAAATTCATCAACTATGAAGTACTATTCATTTTTCTTATTTTTTTCGTTATCCCTAATACTTAAAGAGATAATTTTTTTATTTTGAGAAATTCGCTCTTAAATTAGATTAGGGTTTCTTGCAAAATTTTATATAAAATTCATCTTACTACTGAAGAGCAAGGGCTTTTAATTCCTTATTTGTATTTACACTTTTGCCAACTAAATTAAGTCTAATGATATTTTTTTCAGTAGAGTAAATACCTCGGACTCGTTCTTAAAGTAATATTTTAAAATGCATTATATAAAATTAACTGCGTTAAAATGTAGTAAAAACATAATACAACAACTAATTCCCATACACTCAACAAGGGACCCTATTTACTAAAGATAACCAAGCTGAAAATTCACGACTTTAGACAACAGTTGACACTTTAGAAATAACATCGTTGAAACAAGAAAAAAGTCATTAATATTGAAATGAAAAAATTTAATAAATCACAAATAAAGTGCATATCCCAATTGTAGATGAATGTTCAAAATGAAACTATAAGACAATATTTAAAGGAGAAATAATTACATAACCTTTTGTTTATCTTCATGTTAATCAATATTTAAAGAAATTTTATTGAAATAAACCAGTGTCTATGCCGAGAATAGGTACTTTCTAATTCACCAAAGAACCAAAGAAACCGATACCAACCAAACTAACTTCAATTTCTAACCAAAGAAATAAATATAAATCTGTCGGTTTGATTAGCTTTCCGTTGTATATCAAAGGTGAGGAGAGTGAAAAATCGTCCAGAATCTTGAAGGTGCTTGTTCCAAATTATGATGTGGGTGCACCCTTCGTAATGCTGAACCTATTGCTTTTCTGTCATTCTAGGGCGAATTACCTTAAATTAAAGCGTCCAGAATTTGAAAATAACATCAAGATTGAAATTAATGTATCACTTTTAAGTTTTAAGGTTTATTCCTCAGTTTTTTCTAATTTAATAATAAGGTGTTTTAAAAATGTTAAAAAGTAAATGCATATCTCTTCTAATAGTTTTAAATTACATAGAAATCTTATTGATAAAATGATTAAGGAATATATCAAATAATAAATTTAAAAAAAAAAGAATCAGTTTACGTGAAAATTGAATTGCGTCAGAAATAATTAAAACAGAATGTCATCGTGAGTACAGGTTATGGCAACATCTCCGAAATACATATGGTTTTTTTTTTTTTAAATTTCTAAGTGTTGAAAAATATTTTCTAACCTGAATAATTATTTTTATTATGTATTTGATTAACAGGTAAACATGACTTTGTTGGAGTTGTCGGTATGTTGGATCCACCAAGGAAGGAGGTCATGGATTCTATTGTCCGATGCCGAGCTGCTGGTATTCGAGTCATTGTCATTACTGGCGACAACAAGGTAAATTATTTATTTGTATTAGTATTTAATCGTATATAATTTATTTTATTTGAAAAAAAACTTTGATTAAAAAATAAATATTAAGCATTTTTGGAATGCAAACGAAATCAATTGTAGTATGTTTAGTAATGACTGAAATTTGGGTAATAATTACCTTGCATTAATAATTTTTCATTCAGTATCAAATTTACGCTAGGAAGTTTTGATTTAATTAAATGCTTTTCTTTTCAATTAAATGATAATTATTAAGAGATATTACGTTTTAATGTTTCTGATTTTTGCACAAAAATCGAGGAGAACATTAATTACTTTTTTCCTTGAATATATGTTTCTTCAAAATGATGAAAATAAATAAAAGCATGAAAAATTCTACGATCGCATTGTAAAATATGGCAACTACTACTTTTATGCTTAAATCGTGAATTTCGGCCATTATGTTTGTTCTATTATTGTAAGTTATAAGAATCAATTTTTTAGGTTTCAAGCAATCTTAACAATTTTTTTTTATCATAGGCTACTGCTGAAGCTATCTGCCGAAGAATTGGAGTATTCGAAGAGGATGAAGATACCACTGGTAAATCCAATTTTCATAAAATAATGTTTATTGGTTTCTCTTTGTGAAATTAGTAATAGATGAAAGGCAAAAAACTTATTTCATGATCTTTCAGGTATGTCTTACTCTGGAAGGGAATTTGATGATCTACCCGTTAGCGAACAAAGGAGAGCTGTGCAGAGATCTAGACTGTTCTCTCGTGTAGAGCCTTCTCACAAAAGTAAAATCGTTGAATTTTTGCAAGCTGATGGTGAAATCTCAGCCATGGTAATAACACAACACTTTTATTTTATTTCTAAGTGTTCTTTTTTTTTTAAGATTTTCAATAAAATTGAAATTTAATATTTATATTTATGATTTTAATTTATTGGTTCTGGTTCGTTCCTTATTTTAATTATAATAAACAATTATTTACGAACAACTAAAATTATATGACAAAAGTCTAGTTTTAAATAAAATTTAATTTAATATATTAAGAGGTTAAATATTGACAGTAACTAAATTATTTAAATATAACTAAGTTATTCAAAATTTAAACAATTTAGTTTAAAAAAATTTTAAAAACAAAAGCAAATTTCATTTTTTAAAATTAAAAAGTTAATCAAATTAATTCTTTCGGTGGGTTGGAATGTTCGTTTTTGTAAGCATTTGCTTCATTTTAATTAAATGATATTGAATAAAACAAAAAAAAATATTGCTCCATTTCAGACTGGTGATGGTGTAAATGATGCCCCTGCTTTGAAGAAAGCTGAAATCGGTATTGCTATGGGATCTGGTACAGCTGTAGCTAAGTCTGCTGCTGAAATGGTGTTGGCTGATGATAACTTCTCCACCATTGTCGCTGCCGTTGAAGAAGGTCGTGCTATCTACAACAACATGAAGCAGTTCATCCGTTATCTCATTTCTTCCAACGTTGGTGAAGTTGTGAGCATTTTCCTTACTGCTGCCCTTGGTCTGCCAGAAGCTCTCATTCCCGTTCAACTGTTGTGGGTCAACTTGGTCACTGATGGTCTTCCAGCCACAGCCTTGGGTTTCAATCCACCAGATCTTGACATCATGGACAGGCCACCAAGGAAGGCTGATGAAGGTCTTATCACCGGATGGTTGTTCTTCAGATACATGGCTATTGGAGGTGTGTATAAAGTAATTCTCCAAAGTTACAGCCGTTTTATCAAAGGACAGTTTATATTATTTTCATAAATTTTCGCCTGCAGAATGACAAATATAAGTTCAACAATTGATGTATAAATAAATATGAATTCAGTATTTTGTCGAATAAATTGATATTTTTCATTAAAATTTGATGTCGCCCAATAGATTAATTCGAGGTACTTATAAAGTTGGAGCCTGACCAATAGAAAAACTAATCAAAGAAAGGATTAATGGGAAAAAGGATTAATCAGTCAAAGTTTAAAACACTGTCTTAATTAAAATCTCTTAAAATTGATAGACGCTTCAGCCACAGCTTCATCATTGTTGGATTTGCTGAATAAATTTAGATTTTCTTCTTAAGAATAAATGCACAAAAATTATTTCAAAATATCATCACTACATTAGCAAAAATATGGATACATCAAAATTTACATTGTTGGCAAAATAAAAAGATTTCAGGTAATGCTTATTAAAAGTGGTATATACGGTAAAAATGAGCCACTACATACGGTGAAATAAAGGTCGAATAATCCTACCTCATAATAAAAATGCTGCCGTTCAATGCCATTATTTACTTGATGAAATGTATAAAATATTTTAGTTGTTATGTATATCTCTTATACAGCTAATTCTAATAGTATTAATAAATATTAACACGACATTCATACATTAAAATTGAACTATTATCACAATACTAATTCTTTTTTAATATTTTTAAAATTTTGAATGTTGCTAATTGTCCTCATTTTATTTTTTTCAAAATTGCATGTTATTATTTTACTTGTTTTTGATATGCTATGTGTCTTTGCAATAGGTTACGTCGGTGCCGCCACTGTTGGTGCTGCTGCCTGGTGGTTCATGGTTTCACCTGAAGGTCCTCACCTCTCATACTGGCAACTCACTCATCACTTGTCATGCTTTACCGAACCAGAAAAATTCGCTGGTCACGAATGCTCAGTCTTCAAAGATCCTCATCCTATGACTATGGCACTGTCTGTACTGGTAACCATTGAGATGTTGAACGCCATGAACAGGTACACATTTCAAAAACTTATCAATTGATCTGGGCAATTTAGCCGCAGTCTTAAATATATATATCTATAGATCTTAAATAACAATAATAGGGCAGTGAGAAATAAATATTTCAATAGTTTAAAAAATAGAATTTGTTACAAATGTGTATTTATTATTATCTCTAAAGTCTACTATATTAATGAATCGTATTTTTTTAGCTTGTCTGAGAATCAGTCCCTGACAGTAATGCCTCCATGGATCAACCCATGGCTGTTGGGTGCCATGGCTCTATCCATGACTCTTCACTTCGTCATCTTGTACATTGACATCTTGTCTGTGAGTAATAATTCAAGATTCTAATCATCAATTAAAATTTCTCCCTTCTGCGATGGGGAAATTATCTTTTTCCTTTCCGAAATTTGAATCTTAATTAATTTCTTTTAAATTAGCATAAAAATAAAACACACGTGTTCTCTTTTTCGCTTCATATTTATCATCTTACTTCTTTAAGTTCTAGAACGTAGGGACACATTTATCGAATAAAAAGGTACCACATCAACTAAAAAAAAAAAACCCCAATTAACTCAAATAGGAAATTTCAAAGGGAAAAAAACACTTTCGCTGATTATAAACGTTTTTTATTTATTTATTTATTTTTATTTATTTTTTTTTTTTTTTGATAAAGAAGAACTCGGTTTACTCGTAATCAGGCTACAGAAAATATAATTAAAAGTTACAAGAAATTGATTATTTATTTTTCAAAAATTTTTAGGAAAATTCTTTTATCATAGTCATAATCATTTAGCTTAAAAATTAAAAAAACTTTTCCCCAAGTTATAATATAATCCTATTTATATATATAAAAATTAATAGGAAGATATATGTTACCTTGCATTCCACCCTATTTTAACACAAAAGTAGATTTTGCTTAATCTAGATATTATAAGTAAAGTGTGAAAAGTGGTTTAAAGATACATAAATTACATTAACTAAATTGATAATACTATAGTAAATAAAAAATCTATGATGAAAACTTAAATTAATATTTAGGATGCCACAATTCCTATTTATCAAATAAACAATAATCTAATACCTAATACTTTTACAGATATAGGCAAATAACTAGATTAATATTGCCATTGCAAAATGAGAAACCATTGAGCAATAAGCATGAAATATCTGATTATTAATCCAATAAATAAAATTCTGAATACTAATTTTAAAATTATATTAATACCAACAATATTTAACTAAAATTTAATTATCAAATACAAACTGAAAATTCCACATTTATTTGTCATGTAATAAATGAGAGGTATACGAACAACAATATCATATAATAATTAAGCAAAAATAATGACGTTATAAATTCATATAACGTGATTAAAGTAACTATAACAATAAGTATAACTATGTTAAACAACATTAAATAATAAAACTTTTAATTAGAATATAACTCAAAAATTCACCAGAATGATCATTCATTTTGACAATTGACTTTCTTAAATTTCCGTTTTCTTAAAAGAACAAAACTATATTCAAAATGTATTTATAAATGCCCTTAGTAATATTTAATAATTATATTTTCCTTTTAATTTAATTTTTTATAATATATTTGATTACATACCTTGAGAGCAATTTCTTGTCACTGACCATAATTATTTGCTGTATTTTTTTTTCTGGTTGTTATGAAAAACAAATCTTTTTGATAAGAATTTAATACAATTTAAAATAACAATCAATAATATTCTGAAATAATGTGCGATAATTAAAATAGAATATATATTATTCTTATTTTAAAGAAAATTTTAGCATTTTATTTTTCACTATCAACTTCTAACTAAAATTAAATTATCGTTTGCATTTGATAATATCCGTTAAAAAAAAAAAATTACGTGAAAAATAAATATTAGATTCAAACGATATGTAATCTGTAAAATTAATTCGATCATTCAAGGAATAATTATTAATTTTCAGAATAATAGTGAGAGAATATTCTTAGGAAATAACATGAAAGTTTTCTGCATATATAGATTTTTTCATGCAAAGGGTATTTATTTTGTCTTCAGAACTATTTAAAAGATTCCATTCAATTAAATTTTTATACTTTTGAATTATTTATAAATTTACACTTTCATTATCGATAAAAATAATCGATATCCTATATTATCGGTTCTAAATCTGAAAATTTAAAAAAAAAAAAGGACAGTCCATGAAATTAATAAAATTCTTAATATATCGTTTGCTGTATCTAATTCAAAATAATATAATTAAGTTCTTCATATTAAATACATTTTATTTAATGAAAACATTACTTCTTTGAAGAATAAAAAAGACCTTCAAATAATTTTAATTTTAATTTATTTAAAAATTTGGCACTAGGGAACTAATTTTTTTTTTTTTTTTATTAAAGTGATTTTCTATCAAACAAACCTCAGCTTTTGAAAGAAATTCATTCATCAATGGATATCAAATTAAATGTTCGGGGTACTGTTGTCAGTATTAGAATTCTAGACTTTATGATTATTCTTTACGGTAAAACGAACAATTCTTACTAAAATAGTAAGCGGTTTATTATAACTTGTGAATATAATTGTAAAAGAGTTATTTATGATATTTTTTTCCACCAGGGCGTATTCTCTGTCACACCTCTGAACGGCGAAGAATGGTTTGCGGTGATGAAGATGTCTATTCCTGTCGTCCTACTAGATGAAGTACTGAAGTTCGTCGCCAGGAAATACATTGATGGTACTAAAGAATCTAATACCGGCCAATCAGTCGTTATTGCTTGGCTCATTTATTTTGCTTACATGTGGTACTCCGGTATCTAAGGTCTTGCACGAAATAAACCCATTGAAACTCTTTTGCCTGTGGTGTAATGTGGCGGTTCCAAACAAAATCTATCTGTATACCTAAGAAGATGAAAATGACACAGTGACTGACTCTCTCTTCCTAATGTTTTTAAAATCCTTTTTGATCCTGTTAACTTTTTAATGTGGGGCCACTTAATCAAAAAATGCTGAGCTTGACTACTGACACGTTTAATTAGAATCGTTATAATGTAAATTTCATTAATGTCAATTTTTTATATGTTTAGAATGGGATTCTAAGAAAATTTAGAGCTTTCAAAATTTTTCACTTATTAAGTGAAAACGAAGGCTGATTTTTCAAAAGATTATTGTTTTAGTTCTGAATAATAACTGAAATCTGTTTTGGAATCTTTACCATTATAAAAATTAAAATTTATTAAAATTACTTATTTATTTATTTTTGAAATTTCAACATCTTGTTGGTTTTTTGAATTCATATATATTAAAATATCAGATTTTCGTTTCACTCTTACTGGCCAAAAGGCTATTGATTTTAATTTATTCGGATATTTTACTTGACTAGTATTTTTATAGCATTAAAATTAAATAATAAGATACAATTATTTTCAATAAATTATCATTTTCAGAGTTATTTGAATATTAGAAGAGTTGTCTTAAAGGGTAATACGAATGATTAAGTGGTCTCAAACAATATTCTCTACCCTTTGATATTTCCTTGTTGTATGCATTTTCAACAAAAAAGAATTCTTTGTTGTTACCCATTACAAAAAAAAGTTTGTAAACTGATCATTTTACTGAACCTTCCATTTAAAGTTGTGGTGGAATCTATCCCCTGTTTATGGAATGATATCCAACCAATACCTATCTCAAATATTGTTGCATGTGAAACCCTAGTAAAACTTTTAAAACATTTTTAAATAATAAAAAAAATAAATTATATTTAAATGTATCCAGTTAAATAATATATGCCTTTTGAAAAAAAGAAATTCATACTTTTCATGATATGCATTTCTTTTAGCATTCAAAGTATAATATTTGCTCAATTGTTACTGATATGCATCTTAATAATGTGCATGAATTCCATTAATAATCGCATGTGTTTTTAATTTTCTTTATCCACAGACTACTCCTAGTTCCATCGCAAGTTTGCATGTGAATTTTACTGAGGTACAATTCAAATTTTATTTTAGTTACATAATTCAATGTTTTTATTTTAGTTGCTTTATTATATAATTTTATAGTGCTTAGTCGTAATTAAATAGTTTTATGTAATTTATTGCTAAACAAAAATTTCATCACAGTTAAATATTAATTGAAATTATCTTTAATGTCTTCCTACTAGACTATACAATTTTATATAGTCTATTGTTTGGAATAAACTGTAATGAAGTTTTTAATTTATGTACTAATGCAAATTAGATGCAAAATTGAATATTTTATTTAGTTGTGCCCAAAAACTTACATTAGTTTTAAATATGTTTTTTTCTTTTATTTTTACCCAATGTGTTCTTTTTTCTTCAAGCTTCCTTTTCTACAATTCTTAATGCACCTTTTAACTAACACCTCTTCTGTTCTAAATCCTTAGAAGGCTTTTTTAGATTAAATATTTAGAAATCTCATCTGATAACCCGAATTTATTTCATGCATAGAGTATAAAATTACTCATATTTCTATACTGTAGAAGACTTGTAAAAAAAAATATGCTGAAAATCATTGTAAACATCTCAATTCTATTTTTCACAAATGGATATCTTTCTTTACCCTTTCCTTCTATGCAGTAATAGTTATTGATTTATATGTAATATTCTACATTGAAATCCAACGACATCTTTATTGTTTTTGGCAAGATAAAGTCAAGAAGAAGAAGAAAAAAAAACTATAAAGTTTTTTTTTTTAATATCTTTTTACCATGCTGAAATGTAACATGTAGCCTTTTTCCTTCTTCTGGTGAATTTAACATGAACTTTTTCCCCCTGTGTTTTGTAACTTCTCACCTATATACATACCTTTTGTTTCTCTGATGAACCCTTCTTCTATGTCTCTGATGTCAAACCATTCTCCACTTTAACGATCCATCCAATACTTTAAAAAAAAAATACTCATTGGGCACAACCTTGTTGTTGCAATGTGTCTTCTACTCTCACCCGGGAATTTTTTTTCCATTTTTTTTTTCTGTTTACAGTTAGCCCCTTCAAAGATGATCCTTCAAGGAAGAAGAAATAAACTCTGCTCTTGTTCCAGTACAATTCATTTTCTAGCTTCTCCACTGATGTCCTTGTACAAATAATAAAGAGAGAAAGTTACACACCATTTTTTTTTAAATGTTTTACGTCACTGTACGCCAACCTTTACTTTTTTTTTTTTTTTTTTTTCAAGACAAGCCTCCGAAGAACTCTTGGAGATCTCAGCAAGACAATAGTCAAAAGAATTTAAAAACCTTTATTTTCAAGTTGCCATTTTTTTCCTTCTGTTTTTCACCAATAATTTAAACAATAAAAAAAAGAAAAGTGTTCGTGTTTCTCCGTACCAGCTACCGAAAATCTCAGTAGCTTTCTCCCATCGCCTTGAATGTTATTTATATATATTTATCTATCTATATATATATATACATAACTATCTCTGGAGATGTGTATACCTTGGAGATTGCCGAAGCCGTCCAACATCGCCGAACTCTGGAGCCTTTAAGTCCAGGACTTTTAATTGGATTGTGATACCAGAACCGGCAATGAGCGACCTCGACAGCATCCAAGGCAGAAAAAAAAATGTCTGCATGATTGTCAAATTACTTGTAAAAAAAAAAAATAATATATAATGAAGACTTTTATTTTTTTGATCTTTGAGTATTATCTGGTCAAAAATGAACTAAGAGAGGTGCCTAATTCTCTCAAATATGAGTGTTTTTTTCCTTAGAGCATTATTTAGCTAGAATTTCAGGGTTGCGTAATTTTTTTTAAGTCATTGTACTGTGATGTTCTAAAGAATGTTGTTAGTAACAATTTGTCACCTTGACATTTAGTGCCTAGTTTAGTTTTTATGTAAAAGTGTCTGTAAAAGAATCGAATTTTTTGGCGTTGAATGTAATTATTTAAACTTTAACAAAAACCAAAATGAAAGGAAAAAAAGGTGTCCAAGCTAGAATCATTTTTTCATCTTAATTTATTTTACGATTTTTCCTCATCAAAGGTAAATTATAAGTATATATATACATATCTATATAAATATATCACATTATACTGTGATATGTATATATACATAATATATATATATATTAATCTAACCCACATACCTATTAGGTCCAAGATTTTACTTTTAGTGAAAAACCCCCTCTTTGTTTCAAGTACAATTTTTAATATATATACATGAATGTCGCAGAGAAGTTTTTAAAACTTTTTAAACTAATCGAAACTTTTTTGAACAGCAGTCATTTGCGCCAAATTTCAACAACGAACTGATCAGTCTAGATAGGAAAGAAATAACCAAATGTTTATAACTAATAACAAAAAAAAAAGTGTTTACACATTGTGCATAGGGTTTCTCGAGATGAAAATCTTTTGAGATCCTGTTTGTGAAGATAACTTGTACATCGCTGTTCCTCTTTTGGTAATGAACTTGAGCTTTGAAGGCATCTGGTTGATGGTCCGTAGCGATCTTCCGTTCTGGTGACGATTCACGGGTTCGAGTTCTGGTCGCGGTTCATCTATGTCCTGATTTGCGCGTGTTCATCCTCTAACTTTCACGAAGTCCTTTACCTGTGGCAATCATTCAAGCCCGTGATCAAATTTTGTACATTGAAAAATAAATCCCTGTACAGTAGAAAAACATTAAAATTATACATATGATCTCCATTTCTGGTGTTGCTCTTATTTGTGTATGTGTATTTACTTTGATGGTAGAAGACACTGACCGTGATTTAAGCACACAATATTTATATACACACTTAATTACTATAATTGTTTCTTTTTTATAAAAAAAATATATGAAAAAGAAATCCAAACATTTAATAACTATAGGCAAAAAAAAAAAGCACACAATAAGCGAAATTAATAATAATTAAACAAAAACAATAACTATCACACTGTGTTTTTTTAAAAAAAAATTATATGAACAAAAAAATAGGAATCAAACATTTAATAACTACAGACAAAAAAAAAAAAAAAGCAACTAATAAACAAAACTAATAATAATTAAATAAAAAAACAATAACTATTACTGTTTCTTTTTATAAAAAAATTATATGGAAAAAGTAGAAATCCAAACATTAAATAACTACAGACATATTAATAATAATTAAACAAAAACAATAACTATCACCGTTTCTTTTTTATAAAAAATTATATGAAAAAAAGTAAAATCCAAACATTCAATAACTACAGAAAAAAAAAAATTACTTAATAAACAAAACTAATAATAATTAAACAAAAGCACTTAATAACTATTATTGTTTTTTTTTCATACAATTTGTTTTTATAAAAGAGAAATGCAAACATTTAATAATTATAGACAAAAAAAAAACCGCTTAATAAACAAAACTAATAATAATTAAACAAATTATCAATAATAATAATCAAACAAATTAATAATAATAATCAAACAAAAACATTTATTAACTATCACTGTTTCTTTTTGGTAAAAAAAAATTATATGGAAAAAAAGTAGAATTCAAACATCTAATAGGCAAAAAAAAAAGCACTTAATGAACAAAATTAATAATAATTATACAAATTAATAATTAAACAAAAACACTTAATAACTGTCACTGTTTTTTTTAAAAAAAATTATTTGAGAAAAAGTAAAAATCCAAACATTTAATCAATATTTTTATCAGTATAAAGAAAATCTAGTAATTTTACTGAGAAAATTTTAAATTTAAGTCATTGGGGTGTGATATCAAATTATGACTAAATTTTAATTAATTCACATAATAATAAAAAAAAATTTCAGCAGCTCCTTTGTTGTTGTTTTTATAATTTTATTTATGATTAACTGGTTATCAATACACTTTTAATACATTTATCATCAATGATAACAAATGCCAATGATAAAATATTAATATATTGAACTAGCATCAATATTTCTTTTAATTCCATTCATAATCATGTTGTTAGACTGTTTTATTTTGAATATTGAAATTTATGCATAATTTTGATATAATTAAAGCTAAATTTAAAAAGTTATTTTCAAAAATATCTTTGAAATTACCCATCTGAAAATAAAAAGAATTTCCATTTATCACTCGAGAAGTTTACCGATATATTTAATAATATGTTTCCTTACTCTCACAAAACTTTTACAAAATTGATAAAAAAATTTTTTAAATATTCAAGTTTATTTAAATATATTAATTCATTGCTACAACAAACAGTTAAGTTGTTGAATCATTCATATTGTAATCAAACATCCGAACGGGAAATTTCATACTAATTCCATAAATTCAAAAAGAACTTATTACACCATGAAAAATAAATGTTTTTAATTGTTCTAATAAAACAAATGGATTTAATGAAACAAATTCAAAATAAAAAAATTATTTTTTGCAAACAAGTGATGAAGAATGAATTTAAATAAAACTGCGTATTAAAATACCTTAAATTACTTCTAAAATCCCGATTTTCAAAGAAATATACCTGAATTTAATATATGTCCTACTAAAATGAAATAAACAAAGCGAATGTAATATTACTTAAACAATAGTTCATTTTTTTCTTTCTGGTGTTGTAAAGTCACTCTTGAATATGAATTAAAAATATTTGAAGAAAGACAGATCTTTCTACCAACGCATTTATGAATGATTGAAAGAAACCTACTGCAAATAAATATATAGCCATTTATTTGCATTTTTACAATATCATTGTTAAAAATTATACTAGGTTAAAGTTTCCTCTTTCTTTTCCGATGACCACATACCTACTTTGCCCTTTTATAATTCTCATTCCGAGATAGAAAAAGGAGAGTCCATCGGTTCTCGCCTGTTTCAGCCACTTTTATTGCGGGATCTTGTCTCGTCGTCGTATTCCCTGAAGAGCACAAGAAAATCAAATATCGTGGTGCTGCCGAATAATATTGGCCAGCTCGAAGTATAAATCCTCTTCATAGGCATAGTCCAGACAAATGCATAGCAGCTGCGACACCGGGACAATCAAAGACATGATGAGGGGTAAGCTCGACATCAATTTTTAGTATTTTTAACGCCATCAGCTGAAATTTTCGTATTTTTGTGGTGCTTCATCCTTAATCTTGTGAAAGAAGCAACTGTTTTCCTGTCGACATATAGTTCTGCAATTTGGTATTTAGTTTTTAATCTTAGAAGGAATTTTAAGTTTAGACATTTGTCAAGGCATTTGCATTTGTAAGGGATGTAGGAATGGCAGTCTGATCCAGACCTCTGGCATTCTTCGCCAAAAGAATCCGCAATTCCATTAAATTCCAAATCCACATGAGCAGGGATCCATTGCAGGATACACATTCTGTGCAAGTTATTTTTGTTCTAAAAGAGATCATATTCAAGATTATTCTTGAAAAATCTTTATTAAGAGCCTGTAAGGCAGACCTTGAGTCAGAGAAGATAGTAATTCCATTCATTTGTTCTGATGAAGGTAGACTCAGATAGGCCTCAAGTACCTTTTGAATGGCCAACAGTTCTCCTGTGAAGTTTGATGTAATTTTTCCAGCACCGACAGCAATTTCAATTCTTTATCCATCGGGAAGTAGCATCCGTTACAAAACGTTGAGTCGAATGATCCGTCAGTGTAGACAGTGATATGATTGTGCGATGAAAGAGAATTTATTGTTTTGATCACAAACTCCTTTAGTTTCTATTTTGAGTCTATCTGATGAAAGAGAATTTATTGTTTTGATCACAAACTCCTTTAGTTTCTATTTTGAGTCTATCTCGTATGTAGAAACAATAATAAACATTTCGGGACTTTTCTGTATAGATTTCCTTAAAAAACACATCTGGGAATTTGTTTGTGTTTCTTTTAATAAATAATCACTGAGCATGAATCTTTTTCACATGTAGTTTATTATTAAACAGTTACTCAAATAAAACAACACATAATAAAAACATCTGCACACACTGTAATATAATCATCATTGCAGACTACTCTTCTTCCTTTCTTTCTATCTCGAAAAAGAATGAGCTGGGACAGAATACAGCAGGGCCCAATTACGGACTATTCCTACGCGTAAAATATAGTTCACTCGTTCCAACCATGCTCAACATATTCGCTTGTTCCTCGTTCCAACTCGTTCATGTGAGTGATAAAATTTTCAAGAAATTTTTATTGCAGTACAATTATATAAAGTCACATAAAATTACAAAAATCGTATATATACAAAAATTAATCAAGTATTTTCCATAGAATATTTTAGTTCTTTATTAACAGCTTTTGTAAGGAAATCTATAATTAGCCATTCTGATTAAATATAGCCCAATTTAATTATATTTTCTTCCAACAAATCCTTCGCAACAGGAAGGTGGCACGACAACCAATTGGCTTGCGCTCTGGCCATTGGTACCACAAGCTTTACGTTCAAATCCTGGCGTGGCAGGGTGTTTGTTAGTGGTTCGGAATCCACGTTAAACACCATTTATAAATTTTACACATTTTAGTTCGGATAACAAATTTACAATCCAAATAATTTCTTTACAAATTTCAGAAATAGCAAATAACTGCTTCACAAGTTTATCAACTAACACATTTTTGTTTGTGACATTGAAATGAATTACCCAATATAATTAGACCAACAGAAATCGATTTACAATGTTCTGCAATTTCTCAACTGGTATCAGAACTAACATTTAAAAAACCAAAATTGTAATCAAAAAACAATTTTTTAACTTTTGTACCTTTTGAACATCTTATTACTTTTTAAATATAATTATAATATTGTTTTTCTGGTTTATGATTAAACTGTGGCAAATAAGATGTTACAAATGATATATCAGAATGCATCCTATTAGCCAAATATAAAAGTTAATCCATTAATTCTTGATACATAGTAACATCAATTAATTCATTTATAAGCAGAAAATTCCTTTACAATTGGAGTTTCAACGCTTTTACACTTATCTGAGTTACTTTTCAGCAAAGAGTTTGTTTCAAAAATATTTTTATGTTAGATACCATTATCTTGATATATTTCGTCATTATTACAAAAAAAAATAGCTAAATCATTTACGTAGAAATTCATGTGACGTATATACAGCTTTTCTAAGTATCTGTGTAAATAGGCAGTTATCACATCAAAACGGCAATTAATAATCGGAAATATTCTATATTTAAGGCCGAAGAATACGATTCCGAATAATCTACATTTTTATTTGGTTAAGAACAGCTGCTATAGGCTTCTTATTTTTCATTTTTCTAGCGTTACCTTACCTTAAAGAATACGCCCATTTATTTTGTTATTATTTTCTATGGTCTATCAGCTATTTCCCGAATTTTCTGCTTATCTAATGAATCCATTTAATTTTTTATTATTATTTTCCAATTCTGATAATCAGCATTGTTTGTAGTTTCTAAATAAGAATTCGGTTCGTGATCAGTTAAATTAATTATAAAGTGCTGGGGAGAAGCGAACAAGACCTAGTTACCTCACTATTCCCGCGAAAAAAATTAGTTCGTTCGCTTCGAACCACTATTCCAGCAAAAAAAAAATTAATCGAAATAGATAACATAACCTACATGCTGCAACTTAACACATTTTAATATTTTTTTTTCTAATGCAGCTGGCAAACACTTAGATAGCTTGGTCTTGATGCCTTAAGGCAAGCGCTGCACAGACGTTACTCACTTTGCATTACCCAGGGGGCGCTTGTAACTTAAAGATAAGCCACAGAAGCGGAGTAATAATGCCCCGCAACGCTCTACAATCATGTTAGACCGGAACCTACTGTTTAAAGTGGATTCCGAACCACTACAAACATCCATGGCGCCGCCGGGACTCGAACCCGAAACCTGCGGTACCGAGCGCCAGACACTCGGCCATTCAGGCCCTACAGTTTAATATTAATAGTAAAAAAAAAAAAAGGATTATACTTACAAAAACAGAAAATAATAGGCGTACATACGAAACAAGAATTAGAATTCCTCACTTTTCAAGTTAAAATATATATAAAACCATTTATTATATATATTAATTTCCAATGGCAACTTTACAGAACAACAGATATCATAAAATAATAAATACAACAAAATGCCATCAGTTAATCCATCCACTTAAGTCTGGCAATCCAATAGCGCTTCTATAAAGAAACAGGAGGCTGTGCAGAACAGTAAGATGAGACACATTCGTATCTTCCTGGTTATCACACAGGAGACAGTGAGGGTAGGGTCAGGTGAAGATGCTTGCGGAGACTATCGTAACCACAGAAAAGCACGTAGCAGTGCCACAGATGATAATGGGACAACCCACCTGCGTTCTATTGCAGAAGTCTAAGAAATCACACTGAGAGCCAGAGTGAAGGCCGTGCTTGTAGATCATTTTGCAGTATCAAACGTTGGCCGGAGTGAACCGCGAAGAGGTAGATATACTTTGCACTCATGTACATATAAATATACATTAAAAATACCCACTATTTATTTAGATTTATTTAAAGTAGAAAAAAATAAAGAGTACAAGGAAAGCCTGATCGCCGAGTGACTTACGCTCTGGCTCTTGCTGCTACAGACTTCGGGTTCGAGATCCAGTGGTGCCATGGATGTTTGTAATGTTGGAATTCCTCTTTAAACCGTAGATTTAAGCGTTGGGTGTATAGAGTTGGGCGTGAGACTGACAACCCTACACCGTAAAAAGAAAACATTTTCTGTCTCGAAATCTGCCAGTAAGCAGACGGCTTTGGCCCACCATGGGTCTATTGCGCCAATGAAGAATGAGAAACAATTGTTTTTTAGAAGCAGCAATTGTTTAAAGAGCAATTGTTTTTTAACGAATAACTTTTATTAATTTCACTATTTTAATTTAGCAATGTCTACCGACTACAAAAATAAGATTACTGTAAATAAATCTTGACACAAAGCATTTCCATTCTACCATTTTTAATGAAACTTCAAACCGCGCATGAAAATTTCGGTACACCTGGTTAATAATATTACCCTAGAATTACAAAAAAAAAAAAATGTGTTTAGAAAGAGTAGTCAATGTTTACGAAAATGCTCAAATTTTCTGCATTCTTTCTGTTTTTTTACTTGAAATTCTTTCAATTTCTTCATCTACAGACAACTCAATATCTGAAGAATACTATAATACCCATATCTTTCCTATTGATCTTTCCCCTTTTTGATGGTATTTCACAGTATTTTTGTATGTTTTTCTACTTATATGAGTTAATAAGTAGCAGTTTCTCCAAATCCTTGAGCTTGAAATAGTAAGGGATATTATTTTCTTGTGTTTTTTATCTTCGTAGCTATCGAAGCAATTAACACCTCTTATTTCATATTCTCCAAATTTCATTCTGTAATTTCTTAATTGCTCGGATTCAACTGCCATGTCATTCAACTGCCATATTAAACGCTAACTCTGCAAAATTCTCTTTCCGGGACGTTATTATTGTTTCTTCCCCAAAATAGTTCTCATTTTCATTCACTGAAAGAAAAACTTTGGTATGAACTCTCCTCTACAATTCATTTAAAAGCAAGCAAATTTATATCTTTGTTATAGTGAAAAAAATTCAGATTAAATTGTCGAGCGATTTATAAAATTTTTTTAAAGCGTCAATTATGTTTAATTTTTACGAAAAATATGATAAAAAAAGAATTTATTTTAACTTTACTTGCTCCAAACGAAAAATTATGTTGCCAAAAGGTGCTATGCAAATTTAAAAGTTTATTAATAACTATACTATGTATTAATTTAAGTGTGCCTAGAAATAAATTTTTGTAATCAAAAGGAGCATTTCCTGTTGTATGCATATGAAAATCGTTGTTCATTCAGTAAAACTTTTATACGTATCTTAAAGATCCTTACCAAAGACACAGTTTTAACTATTTAATGTTATTTGATTTTCCTTTATACATCTCTTTTTAAAATGTACTCTAAGTTAAATATCGTTGAAATTTTAATTAAAACATATTTTCGAATAGAAATCTCAGTGATTTATTTTTTAAACAAGTGTTCAAGCCTTTTTTTTTTTTTTTTTTTTTTTTTTTTACATGAATTATTAATTCCTGGAAAACTCTTTAATTACTTTTAAAAATGTGAATGATTTATTTGTATTTCAACAAATTTCGTAATACTGAGTCTCTGTTATTCGAAATAATCAATTTTTACAAAAAAAAATTAAAAAAATATGAAAATATTATTTCATTGCATAATTTCAATTATTATTATTATTTTTTGTACAGTTAGATCATTTATTTACTTTTATTTTTGTACAATTTAGATCCGTGTTCGTTTTTTTTTTTTTCGTTTCAGTAACCTCTTTTACCAGTAAAATGAAGCTGCATATATTTTCGTCGAATTATATTTTTATATACGTAAACAAAAGTTATAAATATCTTTTATTAAAAAAACAATATTACGGATACTACTAACAATATGGATCTCTCTCTCTCTCTCTCTCTGCATATTAATTAATCAAAAAATATAAATTACAAATTTTATTATTAAAAGTTTTCTGTTGTTGTTTATTTAACATTTAATCATATTTTGGGTATTTTAGTCATGCTGAACACATAATATATTTCAAAACTATTACAATTTATTACCTACAATATTATGTAAGAAGATTGTATCACCTCTGAGTAATTAATATTTTAGGAATCAGTAATAATGAAAATACGATTTTAGATTCTAGAAGGAATTTGTGTTTTTCCCCCAATCCTTACTTTTTTTTGTTATTAGCGACACTTTTTCCGCTTCAGTCACGATTTGTTTGATATCTATGACGCCATATTTTTCCAAACATTCTGAAACCATATAAAATGGCAGGATTTATGGATTCATTCTTACAGTATAAAGCGATATTTTTTCCGATAAAGTTAAGATTTTTATTTATTGTGAACAAAGCATGTGTTGTAAGGTATCCAAATTTCAAAGGCGCATACACTAACATCATTTCTATGGATTCAATGACATAATATACGTTTAATTAAATGTGTTTATTATTATGATTATTATTATTATACAATTTATTTGTAAGCAAGATAATTGGACAATTAGTAATTTTAAGTTGAATAGAAAGTATAAAAAGTGTATTATGTGTATATTGGTTATTATTAACTAGTTCAGTATAGGGATCGAGATTCATTAACAACAACAAAAAGTTTTCTTACGCATACAGATCTATTTTCAGTAAGACTGATGTGCATTAACAGTTATTCAGAAATTGTTTTTGAAGAATAAATTAACTATTATATTTTGTCAATTTTGAATCTACATTGTCTATAATTAAGTTCATAAATATTATCAATCCGGATCTTTAACTTGAGTAATAGATTTTGAATTCTAAAATTAATAAATCAAGTAATAATAATAAGCATTTAGATTTTGCTAATTTAAATTTTTGCACAATGTAAATATATTTCATATATTTTTAACGTATTTTTTTCTCTTAAAAATAAAAAAAAAGGAAAGATCAAAACTTGTAATTAGTAGATATAAAATTTGAAATCATTGGTAGTTAAAATTTGAAATTTATGAAGTACTTAAAAGCTATTGAACAACAATTTTTTTTTTCTATTTTTTTAATATTTAATGTTAATAAATGCATGTAGTAATTATGTTTGCTTAAACACTTAAAATCTTGCTATTCTATTTAATCACTTCTTCAAATGATTTTTTCAATTCCTTCTGTTAGCTCCTTCTTTTAGTACACTCACCTTATATATATCTTGTTCAAATTTTAAATTGTTAATTAAATACTTTTTACTCATCCACTCAAGTTCAAATACATTTTTTGTGAATTTGTAGTGGATGACACTGGATGTTAATACAGTTTTTCAAATACTAATTCATTCATTAAATTTAATAAATTAATTTTAGTTTTTTTTAGATTTAATTTGCATATATCTACCCATAGATGGCGCCAGATAAACTTAAAAAAAATAAATGAAAATTATTTATAAAGGACTTTCTGAAATATAGGGGGAAGTAGGAATTGACTTTAAAAAAGATTTTTTTTTTTACTTGTTTATTACAGTAAATTCATTTAAATAAAAACGATTTAGATAGCGTGGATTTATTTGTAAGTGGTTCAAAGTATTTAGATTTTTCAGTTGTTTAAAAACGTCACAATTTTTGGTCATTCTTTCTAATCACAAAGGTCAGACGATAGTTTTGTGCTGCCATCTTCAGGATTATTGCAGAAAAATTTTTCATTTTCTGCCAGCGCGAATTTAGAAAAAAAGTTTATCAATACTTAGAAGGCTTTATAATATTTTTATTTACAATATGAATAATTTAATTAAAATTTAATGCACTATATAGGCCATTTTAATTATATTTTTACATAAAGAATGAAGTTTAACACACAAGCTAAGCGAATCTCACTATAGTGATTCTCTTAGTTTGTGTGTTAAATATATGTATGTATTATGTATATATGTATGTATTGTATGTTAGCCTATTCGTAATTATTATTGATAATTACTTATTCATTTTTTTTTCTTATAATTAATTTCGTCACTTTATTCTCAATAACTTTTAATTGCTAAGAAAGAAATAATAAGATATTTATGATTGAAGAATTGATTCCTTACAATCATGGAATTTACAAATGAAAGAAAATAAAAATGTATTAAGTTTTAGTTATTTTTACATTTACTCTGAAATTAATTTTTACTGGTGACGGAAATAAATACGCTACTAAATAATTATTGAATTATATTAGATGTTATTTATCACAATAATGCATTCTCAAAAAAAAAAGGAAATTGAACATTTTTTGGAATCATGTTACTAAAAGAATATTTCATAAAATTTGGAATTACGAACTTTTTTTTCTCTCTACCTTATATGATCATTTTAATTAATAATTAGTTTTAAGAAACATCATTATCATCATCAACGATGACTCAATAGCCGCATGGGGAGCCAAGGCTGTCTACCTAATGACAGATGTTTTTATAGGGTAGGACAGGGGTCGGCAACTTTTGAGTCGGAAGAGCCAAAAATGCAATTTACAAAATTTCAAAGATTTTAAAGAGCCACAAAAAAAAAAAAATTTTGTCTTGCCAACAATAAATAACAGGTGGGCTGAAAATTTCGTAGGCTGACACATAGATGGCGCTACTAGTATTAAATCCATATGATTTTTAGTTAGCCCTAACCTTCAAAACACACGTGTATAAGTTTGATAGTTGTTGCGCTATTAGCATTTTTAATGAAGTTATAGAATTTTAGTGTTCATCACGTGCAGTCTACTCGGCTGACTGTCGATTGACTCCGGTGTGAAATGATCGAGCCATGTTTCATCCATTGTCACATATCGACGCAAAAATTCGGGTTTATTACGATTGAACAGCTCCAAACACTGCTTAGAATCATCAATTGGTTCTTCTTTTGGGTCGATTGTGAGCTCGCGCGGCACCTACTTTGAACACAGCTTTCACATATCCAAACATTCATTCACGATATGTCTAACACGTTCCCTTTGATATCTTTAGGGTCTCAGCTATCTCAATCAACTTCACTTTTAAGGTTATCAGAAATTGTTTTGTGGACTTTTTGATATTTTTGTCGGTAACAGCCTCTTTGGGGCGTCCACTGCGTGCATCGTCCTCGGTGCTCATTTCGTCTCGTTTAAATTTAGCAAACCACTTCTCTACGATTGATTTTTCTGGTGCAAAGTCCGAATAATGTTTATCAAGCCAAGCCTTGGCTTCAACAGTATTTTTTTTCTCCAAAAAGCAATGCTTTATTAACACATGAGATTCCTTTTTATTCAGTTTTTAAAGTTGCTTCACTAAAATGCTATAACTCACATACTAATAGTGCAACAGCTGTCAAATTTATACACGTGTCTTTTTGAAGGTTAGGGCTAAAAAATCATATAGATTTAATACTAGTAGCGCCGATTTAATAATACTAGCCCACCTGTTAGTACTCGCATAAATAAAGTTTTTTTGATAAAAAAACTCATCTATTTATTCAAAAGAAAACATATCTATTTATTCATTATATCATTCTATTTATTCATTATATCATTCTATTTATTCATTATTAGATAATTACTTATTATTTAAGTAAAAAATTAAAACAATTAAACATTTACTTACAACACTAACTTGTACTTCAATAACAAACAATTGAACAAACAAATTCAATGGGAGCGATGGCTTTGCTTGGTTATTTAAACTTTACTAAACAATGTAATTTGTACTTAAAATAAAAAACAATAACATACATTTGAGCAAACAAATTCAATGGGAGCATTGGCTTTGCATGGTTTTAGAAAGTTTGGATAAATTTGGCTCATAACTTGTTGCTTTAAGTTTCAAACACGACTCTAAATTTTCATTTGTTAGTTGGCTTCTTACTTTACTTTTAATTATATTCATGCAAGAGAACGCTTGCTCGCACTTATATGTCGACCCGAAGATAGTCAGCACTTCAAATGCCAACTTCTTCACCTCACTGTAGCAATCTGGAAGACTATTCCATGCGTCGAATATAAGTGCCTCAACTCGCGGCATTTCTTTTAAAATTGTCCACTTTTGTTGCGTTAGGTACATACATTTCTGGACCTCGAACTCTTCCAACTTGCTTTTAAACTCTAAATTTTCCACTCCACAAAGCTTTACTTTTAAATCGATCAATTGCATTTCTAGAGATCCAGAATCAATTCCAAATGGCTCAATGTGGATTTCGTTACTATTTGTGTTGAGAGGATTTACTATGAATGCTAGAGTGGTTTTGTTGGTTTTGAATTGCTCAAATTTATCAGCAAATTCATCTTTAATTTTTTATAAATGTGCTGAAGTACCTCGTGTCAACAGTTGCACTAGTTTTATCACGATATTGCTTTAGAAATTAAAAATGAAGTAATATACCGCTCTGAACATCTTCTGCAAAAATAATTAATTTTTCTTCAAAAAACAAACCAATTCTTCTACCAAAACTTAGTCTGGGTTTCCCTTTCCTTGCAGTTTTATATTCAGCTCATTTAATTTCGCTGTGATATCCACCATAAAAATAAAATTTTTGCAACCATTTGCCGTTCTCTTACTCAGGGTGATTAATGCCTTTTTCATTTAGGAATGTATTTATTTCATTCAAGCACAAAGCAAAACGTTTCAACACCTTACCTTTGGAAAGCCATCGCACTTTATTGTGAAGAAGGAGGTCGGAGTACTGAGTCTCCATTTCGTTTAAGAATTCTTTAAACTGATGATGGTAGAGTGCTTTTTACAAGATGCTGTTAACAATCTTGATTACCAAATTCATGACCTCAACTCTTTCGGCGGGAAATGTTTTGGCACAAAGCGCTTCTTGGTGTATTATGCAGTGAAACGTAAGAATTTCGTGGTTTATTTTGCTCTGAAGAATCGTTGTTGCCCCTTTATTTTTTCCTGTCATACTTCTGGCTCCATCAGTTGCTATTGAAACGATTTTATTTAAATCGATCTTAATGTCTTCAAGGCATTTTTGCACGGTATTCGCTATATCTTCCCGTTTAATTTGTCCAGAGAGCGGTAGCAATCTAGAAGTTCTTCTTTTGGACCTTGGGAAGACATATACCTGACAAAAAGGGCAACTTGTGTCGTGTCTTTTATGTCGCAAGACTCATCTATAGCCAGTGATAAGGCAGAAGAAAGTTGAATATCTTCCACCTGCAAATATGTTACATTTGAAGATATTTTAGCTATTCTATCTTGTACTGTTTTAGCGGATAGTGGCAAATCTTTTATTTTTCAAGATTTCTGGTTTGTTTTTGAAATCACGAAACAGTTCTACAGATTCCTCGTTAATCGATTCAGAACGATTTTAATTTTTTTTTTTTTTTTTTTTTTTTTTTTTTTTTTTGCTAAAAAAATAATATTTGCGTATGGAACTAAAGAGCCGCAGTTTCACATCAAAGAGCCGCAGGTTGCCGACCCCTGGGGTAAGATCATCATAATTGTCAGCCCTACGCCAAACGCTCTACAATTATATTAGACAGGGACCACTACAAACATCCATGGCACCGCTGGGACTCGCACCAGAAACCGGTGGCACCGAGCGCCAGAGTACTGGTCACTCAGAAACATCTGTAGAAATAATTCTGTCTTCTCTCTCTCTATTCTTTCTTTCTGTAGACACTTTTGGAAAAAAATAACATTTGAATCATTCATATTCCTAACCATTATCTGCTTCAATACATACCCACGTTTACATACGAACACAATATGGTTACAATGAATTTACAGCATTTCAAATGTATAAAATAATAAGTATGGTATAATAATATGGCTTACATGGTTTATCTACATGGCTCGTCTCATGGCCCAGTGGTAAAGTACGTAGCTAATGTGCAAGAAGATTCCCATTGCATACCTGTAATAATTTCCTGCATCTTTGCATACCCATATTACAAATAATTCAAAGTAATAAGTATATCATCGTCCCATAGTCCAGAGTTAAGTGCGTAGCTAATAAGTCCACATGGATCCCATTCACGCACCCATGTTGCATACCCATAATCCAATATGTACCATTGCATAAGCACCATTACACACCTTTATTGCAATGAATTTATATTATTTCACATATACAAGTAATATAAAAAAAAAATTTAAGTCAATTCCTTTTTTTTTTTCATTTTATTGCAGAAAGTCCTTTATAAATAATTTTCATTCATTTTTTTAAGATTATCTGACGCCATCTATTGGTAGATATATGCAACTTAAATCTAAACAAAACTAAAAATTGATTAATTAAATTTAATTAATGAATTAATATTTGAAAAACTATTAACATCGAGTGCCATCTACTACAAGTTAAAAAAAATGTATTTGAACTTGAGTGGATGAATAAAAAGTATTTTATGAACGATTTAAAATTTGAACAAGATATATATAGGAAGAGTGTGAGCTAATAGAAGGAATTGAATAAAGTAATAAGTATGTCTACATGCTCGTCTCGTGGCTTGGTGGTATAGTAGTTAACGTACACAAATGTTCCCATTGCATACATATAATCTTTTCCTGCACCATTACATACTCATGTTACAAATAATTTAAAGTGAAAAGTACATTATCATCTTATAGCTCAGTATAAAGTACGTAGCTATACATGCACATAGCTCAGATTCACATATCCGTAATCCAATCTATACCACTGCATGACCACCATTGCATACCTTTATTAGACTGGAGATACTAACATCACTTCTGCGATAAATGTTCTGCTCGAGACTCTACACTGTAGAGGCAATTCATGTCATCTTCAATGGATTCCTGTACAAGTCAACATTGAAGACAACGAATGCGCTGACTCTTTAGCCAAAGAAGCCAGGGACAATGATCAACCCAGGACTACCATCACACTTGCAGATGCTAACGCAGTTGCCAAAAAGCCGACTAATTCCTCATAACTTTAAGAAGCCACTCATCACGGACATCAACTGCCCTAGGAAGTTGACATTAATTATTAGCAGACTCAGAGCAAATCATTACAGAGGGATGAAGATTCTCCCAGACAAGACCAGGGAATACATCCCCTGCAGAAATTGCCCCAACGCTTTCCTAACACCTAAGCAGATTGAGTGCTCAGCACTCACTCCTCATGTTTTGCAATTGGGTATGGTGCCAATTGAGGCCAACTTAAGAGAAATCCTGTGCAGTGAAGCAGCGCCATTGCTAGCGGCCGCTATCGTGAAGACTTTTGACTTGATCTAACTTTGATAACTATATTTTAAATCCATGGACACGATAACAACAACAACAACAACGACATTAGAATGAATTTACAGTATTTCCAATATACAGGGATAAGCGCGTTTACGTGTCTGTCTCTAAGCGCAGTTATAATGTACGTAGGTAGGCGTGCACGTGGACTCAGGTTCATGACCACTGACGTCCGTTTCTGTCGCTGCTTTCAGAAAAGAGAAGACACGGTAGCTATTGTGACAGCATGTTTAAGAATTTCTATTACTGGAAAGTTTTCGTGTTTCACTCACATGAGGCGTAAATGTCGCACAGTTCTTCAAAAATGTAATATTTCAATTACAAAATTCTTATGATATTACAAAAATATTGAAAATTGAAAATATATTTGCAGAAGCTTTTTATCTAGCCAATTATATAATTTTCGATATATTTTTAAATTATTTACAAATCTTCATTAACTAAAATGCTTCTCTGTAAAATGTAATGCAGAAGGTTAACAAAAGTTCATATTGTTTTATTGGTGTACAAATTATTCTTGTTAAAATGTTTTATTTTTAATGTTTTTTTTTTTTTATCCTTAATAGAAATTTTTAAACTTATTGCTTCACCTGTGATAACAAATTATCAATAGCTTTGAATTTTATGGCAGAATTCTGTAAAATGTAATTTAGATTTTATATTTGCATTTGATTCTAAAGTATTGAAATATTTACTTCTATGTGACCATAAACATTAAATTTAAAAGCTGCTTTGATATTATCTTTTAAGATTCTTTAAAAAATATCTGTAGAATATTCGATTTAGGGGTACAATAATAATCAGTGTGAATGTTAAGAATGATAACATTTAATAATAATTATACATTTTTAAATTGAATAATAAATAAATTTTTAATTTTTTAAATGAATTTCAAACTAAATATATTGTGTATTCTTATATATATATATATATGACTTAATATAATTAATTTTTGTTAATTTTATAAATTAATTACTCGATATATTCATAATTATCAGGCTATGTATCCAATTATCCGCAAATATCCATCCTAAAATGGTAAAAAAATTGATCAAGTTCTCATGGTACTTTTACGCATAAAGAAATTAGTTTATTCAATGCATAAAAATATTAGGTTATTTAATGCATAAAACAAGAGCCTGATGGTCGAGGGACCGGCGCTTGAGGCCCCAGGTTTTGAGTTCGAGTCCTTGGGAGGCCATGTATGCCTGCAGTGGTTATAAGATTTGAAGGATTTTGAATCATGTCTTTTTTTTTTTCAATTCCTTCTATTAGCTTACACTCTCCCTATATATATCTTGTTCAAATTTTCAATCGTTCATAAAATTCTTTTTATTCATCCACTCAAGTTCAAATACATTTTTTTTTAACTTGCAGTGGATGATACTGATGTTAATACAGTTTTTTTCAAATATTAATTCAGTAATTAAATTTAATTAATGAATTTCAGTTTTTTTTTTTTTTTTTTTTTTTTAGATTTAAGTTGCATATATCTACCAATAGATGGCGCCAGATAAACTTAAAAAAATGAATGAAAAATTATTTATCAAGGACTTTCTGCAACAGAATAAAAAAAAAGGTGGAATTGACTTTAAAATTTTTTTTTTTTTTTTTTTTAATATTACTTGTTTTTTAGATAAATAAACAAGTTTAAAATTTTTGGTTTCAGTTTATCTGTAATTTCTTGTAGAAAAAAAAAGAAGGAACTTAATCCAAAGAATTTGGTTGGAACAATGAAGCATGGTGATGGACCTTCCTTGTGTGTGTGGATGTCAGAATCACTACTAGATAATTTGGTATTTAGTGGCTGCATAATAAATCATGCTCTTTATATAATTATTTTAAAAGAAATTTAACACAATTAGCCCAAAATCTGGGTATTGAAAACAACTTTTTCAATTCCTTCTATTAGCTCACACTCTCCTTTATATATATCTCGTTCAAATTTTCAATCGTTCATAAAATACTTTTTATTCATTCACTCAAGTTCAAATACATTTTTTTTTGAACTTGTAGTGGATGACACTGGATGTTAATACAGTTTTTGCAAATATTAATCCAGTAATTAAATTTAATTAATTGAGTTTTTTTTACATTTAAGTTGCATATATCTATCAATAGATGGCGCCCAATAAACTTAACAAAATGAATGAGAATTATTTTTTTTAATTTATGAATTAAAATGAATTAAATTATGAAAATTATTAAAGTATTTTCGGCAATATAGTGAAAAAAGTAGGAATTGACTTTATTTTTTTTTTTATATTACTTTTTTTTTTTAATCAAGATAACGATTCACACGGATAACGACACACGACAAGATAATGGCACACGGCTCTCAACATTCGCTATAAATGTCTCTATAATTGTCCACAAATACTGAATATATCATCTCAATCGTCGGATTAGAACAAATTTGGAGAAAACTGGAGGTTAGAGATAACGAAACGATAACTCAAAAAAAAAAATGATAACTAAAACGATAACTAATCTAAAAATAATGATCGAAGATTGGAGGAACATTGATACAGAAATTACAAAAGGAACAATAGAGTTTCTGTAGTATGCTCAGACATTTAAAAGCTGTTGTGGATACTGAAGATTATCCTATTAAATACTAATTGAACGAACTACTGCACTTTTATAAATATGTAGAGATTTCTTTTAGGGTACAAATATTTTTGTGAGGTGACTTTTTGATTATTGATTTTTCAAAAAAAAAAAAAAAAAAAGTTTTATTATATTCTTAAAAATATTTAATGAAGTTTTGTAAAGAAGAAACCTCATTCAGAAATATTAATTTTTATTAATGGATAGAGCAGTATTTCTTTGAAATTCGTAAGTGTAAGAAGAATTTTGGGAGCCATTGTATATCACCAGAACAATTGGTCTTTTCGGTAAAGGCAATGAATTTTCATTCATGTTCACCGTAGCTCTTCCTTTTTTGACAGTTAGTAATTTAACTTTGTGATAATGATTTTACTAATATTTTATGTAATTTATATTTAAATACGATTTTCTGCTGCTCACTTTGTAATTTAAAAAGATCATTCAAAAATGGGGTTATTAACAAGAAAAGGATTTTTTAATTTACTGTAAATTTAGACACTTTCTCGAATTAATTTTGTTGTAATTAGAGATTGCAATATCAGACTAAAAGTTCAATACCGGTATTCGGTATTTTTTTTATCTTAATGCCGGGATACCGGTTTTAATACCTGTAGTAGAAATGTCATTGGTGCTGCCATTTTACTTATAATTTCATCCAAATTATTTTTTTTTTTTTTTTTTCAAAATTATCTAAAATCCCTGATGGCTTGGGCTTAGAACTGAGATTATGTTTGTATATTCATCGCAATTAGATTCTTTCCTCTTTAACAAATTTGTGTCTTGTTTCGTTTTTAAATGTGTATGGAGTCCGCTTGTACTTTATTAACTTTAATAACTCTTGAACATTTTGTTTACATTGTGCCACCATATTCTTTTCATTATATAAATAATGAAACCAAAACCGAAGTATTATCAACTGATTTTTAATGTTCTTTAAAGTTATTCTTATTCATTATTATGAGGTATTATTTATGAATATATATATATAATAAATCTGAAAAATATTTTGAATTCTAAAGTATGATATACAAATACAATGCGAATAACAAACTCACCAATTTAAAAATATCGAAATACTACACACTTTCTTCACAACTATAACCTTGTTTCCACAGATAAGAATAAGAATTTTCACACATAAGAATTCTTTCATAGATAAGAATTCTAAATTTCTAGTAACACCGAAAACCGGTATTTAAACTTGTGAATACCGGTATCACTAAATTGTACAAATGGCTCAAAATACCGGTATTCGGTGTCCCGGTATACGATATTGCAATCTCTAGTTGTAATAGAAGGCTATTTTATCCCCCAAATCTTTATCACCTTCTAAACCTACGACGAAATCTAAAATTAACTCAATAGTATCATTGTCATTTAAGACATAATTAAGCACTTTATATTTAAGACTTAAACACAATTCATCATAAATAAATCATTAAACTCATAAATAAATCGTATTATATCATGTAATCATTTCTTATCGTATCATAAGTAAATGTATTAAAATATATCCGCCAATTTTATGCGAAAAAGTAATTATTTCTTTTGTTAGCATCAATACTTCTGGCCTGATGGACAAGTGTCTGGCGCTCGGTGACACAGGTTTCGGGTTTAAGTCCCGCCAGTGCCATGTATGTTAGTAATGGTTAAAAATCCCATTTTATATCTTGTTTAATATGACAGTAGAGCGTAGGGCTGACATCCTAACCCCGTAAAAAGAAAGCATCTCCTGTTCCGAAATCTGCCAGTAGGCAGAAGTCTGTGACTCACCATGAGACTGTCGCGCCAAAGAAGAGTTAATGTTTGAATAATTGTATTGCCTTTAACACATCCCAGCCAAACCATTTTATAAGAATAGATTTAAATATTTTCTAGTAACATCTTATGCTGCCATTTTGCGTATGAAAAAATTTTGTAAGTCAGTTAATAATATATGCAGCTACTCATTTTAATTACAGAGCAAAGAATACAGAAAATGAGAGATTATAATTATTTATCTCATTATAAACGAATATTAAAAAATTTGGCATTATGCAAAATCAAGAGAAAGAACTTCAATGGATTACATAATCTTGAAATGATTGTTAATTTTAATTAAAAAAATAATCCTAAATAAATAATCTTTAAATATCCTAACAATTTTCTCATCAGGGAATTTGATTTCATTATATGCATTGGCCCATTTCTGATTTATTACGTACTTTTTAAAAAATATATATCGTTTGATTGCCAGCAGAAAATAAACTTTTTAACTTTAAAAATTTCATTAACTGCAAAATCAAACATATAAATAAAATAAAAAGAATTGTGAATTTTAAAAGTCTTTTAAATGTGAATAATAATGTAATATTTGAATAGATTAAAAAAATAAAGAAGCTAATAAATCTGTGGTATGAGTATGAATTGAAAACTATTTCATCCATTGCTTTTATGTCAATTTTCTTTTAAAAATTGCAATCTTTAATTTGGGGCTTGAGCCAGGTGATTAGCGCTCTGTCGCTCAGTGCCGCAAGTTTCTGGTTCGAGTCCAGGCGGTTCCATGCTTGAAGTGGTTTGGAATCCACCTAGGCCCGGGGCTAATATGATTGTTGGGCTTAGGGCTGACAACCCTACTCCGTAAAAAGAAAACATCTCCTGTCCCGAAATCTGCCATTAGGCAAGCGGCCTTGGCCCAAGATGGGTCTTTGCGCCGAAGATGAGGATGAATCTTTAATTTAACTTGATTACATTTCATGAATGGCCTGAATGGCCATCGCGCTCGGTACCACAAGTTTCTGAGTCCCGGCGGTGCCATGGATGTTTGTAGTGGTTCGGAATCCACTTTAAGCCGTAGGTGCCGGTCTCCTATGACTGTAAGAGCGTCACGAAGCAGAAATCAGACTTCTACTACGGGTGCTACATCAGAACAGAAGCTGCCCCCTTCCCTCCATCCATGAGTAGACTACTCACGGGATGCCCGTCCCATACTTTAGACTGAGGATGTCACATTTCATGTAACTGTAAATAAATCAGAGAGCAAAAATGACTGAATTTTTAGGTTTGGTTTGCCGCTCTATGGTCATTTATTACACACTTTAAGTTAATTAGACTGGGACCTACAGTTTAAAGTGGGATTCTGAACCACTAATAAGCATCCATTCCACCGCCAAGATTTGAACCTGAAGCCTGTGGTACCAAACACCATAGAGCTAGTCAAATTGGCTATTAGGCAACTGAATGTTTTAGTGATATACTTTTATACGAAGTGTATACGAATTTTGTTTTTCGTTATACATAAAACATAGTAATGGAAAAGTTTCTGAACAGTTTTAGGGGAAACTATTTGCAATGCATTTTAAGAGTTCTAAAAAACTTATAGCAATTCTTATAAGGATTACAAAAGATAATAAGAAGACTGTTGTGAAGAAAATTTGCTTAGAAATTCAAATTCATTGATATAAATATGTATTTTTTTTTTTTTGTTGACGATTCTGAGTAATTATTGATTTAAATATATGCCTGAAACACGTATTTTGGTATAAAAATATTTATTGAGACTCAAGCCTAAGTATGAATATTGCATCTAATTTTACTCAAAGCAGCTGCATTCAGTTTAAAGGCAGCGAACTATTAGCGTCTTCTATCAAAACAGCTGTTTTTAAAGATCCCTTATTGGCAATGTACGTGCGATTATAATCCTTTAAGTAATGCTTTAGCGCCAGCAAATGAAGCCATCCGCATAGTTGATGCAGCGTGTATTCACTGAGGGCAAGTATACGTTGAGCAAAATGACGCAGATGAAGTCGAAATAATATGGTTTGTACTGTAATTTTTATGATTTCAAAAAGAGAGCGTTAATAATATGTATGAATCATTAATATAATTAATTATAATAAAAAAAGCTCAAATTTTTTACTAAGAAAGAGTATACTGCTAGCTTATTCGTTAGTTGTGTCTTTGTTTGTCAAATCAAAATCTGTCACAATTACTTTTAATTGTTAAATGTTTTCATAAAAGCGCAAATTTCTAAATAAAGGTGGCATTATATATTTTAAATTGTAATTGTATATTTTAAAAATATGTTTTTAGAAAAGCAAGTAATTACAAAAAGTTAATAGCAGTATATGCTTGGTTTACTTAATATATATTATGTACGAAATAATTATCCATTATAAATTTTTTTTACTTTCCTTCAATTTTTCTTTTTTAAGTATTAAAAAAAAAAAAGGAAATATTTTTTTATTAGTTTTATTTGTGAATACATAATAAATATAAAATTCCTTCAAAAAAAAAAAATTTTTTTAAGTATAAAAAAAAGGAAATATTTTTTATTAAATTTATTTGGAAATACATAATAAACGTAAAATTTCTGCATAAAATTTTTTAAGAACTATTAAATCGAAAACGTAGCAAGTTAATCTATAAAAAGCTTTTTAAAAATGAAAATTTGCATTTGTATTACAAATATTTGTGTGAAATTGTACTAATTTTTCTCTATTTTAAATAAGATTTTTCACAGAATTTTGTGTATAAAAGAGAAATAATCGTTTTATTATATTTTTCGCTTAAGAAATTGAAATTAATACACGAAGATTCTAGATGATATCTCTTTTTCGAAAAGAAATATTTACCATAATTCAAAATGTTATAAGTATAAAAGATAATGATTCTAAAATTTGCATGTTTAAACAGTGATAAATAATAACAACATTTATTAAAACACGTCATCATGAAAATGTGTAGAAAAATATATAATTGTTAATGTATGTATTAAAAGATATAATTATTTATTTAATAACAAAAATCATACATATATTAAAAATATTAGTGCTAAATTTTGACTAATTATCATGATTATTTATCAGTGTGTTAACTTAATTATATTATATTAAAAATTCTATTTAGAAAATATTTATTAAATGTAGGAATTAATGAAAATTTAAATCTTTCCTTATTGACATTTTTTAAAATTAACTCAGTAATCAATAATTTATAGGCATAATTTATAATCTAAAAAGCTAACACTAATTTGCATATATATATATATATATATATATATATATATATATATATATGTATGGTGTGTGTGTGTGTTTATATATTATCAAAACAATTTGCCGATTAGATTTCCTCACTTAAGTGGTGTCCATTGGAACAACAAAGAATTTAACAGTTTTTAAGATTTGCGCGATGAATTGAAAGGAGGTCTAAATGATTAGCACTGCAGTGTATATGCAAATTTTGAGGGCCAATAATACCGCTTGTAAGGTGTAGGTAAAAAGGAAAACTACAGTTTTAAAAAATTGGTATTGAGCTTTCTTGTTCTTGATGCATCGCCGTACTAGTTCGTCAACGGGTGATGTCAAATTTGGATCCACTGGATTCTACTCTAAAAACCGCTTAAAATAAATAATTATTGGTACACTCAACAATCATCTACATATCTAAAATTTTGATGACAGTTACTCTCCTTATTCAGAATGGGGCCTGAATGGCCGAGTGGCTGGCGCTGGCGCTGTACCACAGGTTTCGGTTCGAGTCCCGGCGCTGCCATGGATGTTTGTAGTGGTTCGGAATCCACTTTACACTGTAGGTCCCGGTCTGTTTAGCCTAAAGTGTGCACAAGATGACCGTAGAGTGACAAACTAAACCAAACCTTATTCAGAATTATCCTAGAGCACTTTTAAGCAGTACATTGCGATTACAGCATATCACACGCACATTTTTTCAAGAATTTCAATGTTCATGATATTGAAAGAATTTTTCAATATTCATGATATTCAGAAAAACAAGTAATATATAATAAAAATTTTTAAGTCAATTCCTCTTTTTTTTTTCCGCTATATTACAGAAAGTCCTTTATTAATAATTTTCATTCATTTTTTCAAGTTTATCTGGCGCCATCTATTGGTAAATATATGCAACTTAAATCTAAAAAAAAAAACTAAAATGAATTAATTAAATTTAATCACCAATTAATATTTTGAAAAAACTGTATTCACATCCAGTGTCATCCACTACAAGTTCAAAAAAATGTATTCGAACTTGAGTGATGAATAGAAAGTATTTTATGAACGATTGAAAATTTGAACAAGATATATATAGGAGAGTGTGAGCTAATAGTTGGAACTGAAAAATAACAACCAAGGGGTGGAAAGTTGGCTAATCCGCATACTGTTTAAATGAGATCATGAGTATCAGCTACATCATCATCATTATTGGCGCAACCACCCCATGATAGACCAAGGCCGTCTGCCTTCTGACAGATTTCGGACAGGAGATGTTTTTTCTTTTTTACGGGGTAGGGTTGTCAACCCCTGCAGTCATATTAGGTTTCAAATGGATTCCAAACCACTACAAATATCCGTGGTACCTCTGGGACTCGAATCCGAAACCTGTGGCACCGAACGCCAGAGCGCTAATCATTCGTCCATTAGGCCCCCAGTATCTCCTACATCTAACAAAAATAATGTATCACTTACTAAAGCACTCAATTAAAAAAACATAAAGTTTAGCGATTTGAGAGAACAAGAGCTTGAAGTCTCCTAGGTTCTTTGATAAATAACCTTATATTTGAAACTAATATAATAATTTCTTTATAAGTTATAAAACTTCGATTTATTTAATATCTGAACAAAATTACAAATTTCTTTATAGTCAAAAACAAAGCGTTTTTGAAATTTTAAACTTCTACATGCAAACATTTATATGTTTACATATAATCTTCAGAGATGTTTAACTATCTCGTAAAAAGTCCATTTAAATTGCCAAGCTATTTTAAAGAACAATTTCAAAAATTAAATGCTTTTTTTGAGACAATTTTTTTAAAACCACCTTGCGGTAGTCAATTTTAAAAACAAATAAGAAAGATTGTTATAAATTATTATTGCAATATAGTTTAAAGACTGTATTGGACTGACAATCTCACATCGCATCGTCTAGTAGACAGATTTCTTGCAGGTAATTTTTATAAGTGTCCTTTTTTTTCCTCTATAATTAATATTTCGTATGAAAAATTTTCTCATAATTTTTATTGTTGTACTTTAAAAATAAACGAAAGTATTAATTTTTGTGTTCGTTTTTGCATTCCAGAAGTGCAGAGGTAAATTCAGAAGTAATATTCCCACTGGTATATTTTTAAAAATAGGGACCTGAATGGCCGAGTGGCTAGCGCTCGGTACCACAGGTTTTCGGGTTCGAGTCCCGGCGGTGCCATGGATGTTTGTAGTGGTTCGGAATCTACTTTAAACCGTAGGTCCCAGTCCTAATAGGATCGTAGAGCGTTGCGGGGGCATTGTTACTCCGCGTCCGTATCTTCAAGTTACATGCACCCCTGGGTAACAAAGTGAGTAACGTCTGTGCAGCGCTTGCCTTAAGGCATCCAAGACCAAGCTGTCTAGGTATTTGCCAGCTGCATCGGAACAAAAAAATATTTTTAAAAATTAATAAAGTTATTAATAATAACAAGCGAAAGGCAAAAAAAAATGAAATATCAAAATTTATATTACTTATGGTTGATACATAATTACTTACTATCACTACAATAACAAGACAATATAAAAATTCTTGTACAATTCCATTCCATTGTATGGCCCTGTGGCTGAGTGGCTAATGCTTGGTACAACAGTTTTCGGGTTCGAGTCCTGGCGGGGCCATAAATGTTTGTAGTGGTTCGAATCCACTTTAAACCGTAGGTCCCGGTCTAATAGGATCGTAGAGAGTTGTTGGGGGTAGTGTTACTCGCGTCCGTAGCATATCTTTAAGCTAAACGTGCGCTCTGGGTAAATCTAAATGAGTAACAGTGGTGCAGACTTTGTTTATGGCATAAAGACTAACTGTCTCTGTATTTCCAGCTGCATTAGAACAACAGCATTCCATTGTGTATGTATTTCGGTAAATTTTCTAAAGCTGCAGAAACGCATTGTTAAGTTTACTTATATTTGTGGGCATAAGTCTGCAATGTTTGTTACTCTTGTGTGATGATTATAAAAAGAGTGTTTCATGTTTTAAATATCATCAGCACATATGTCTGTACTTTTATTTTACATCTTGTCTCTTCAATAGCTTCGAATTTTTTGCGCCATCTAATTGATGAAATTTACTTGGTTCTTTCAGCATAATTCACGCCGAAAAATATGTCATTAACATCGTATGAACAAATTATGCAAAACAATTCCTGTAGATTTGACAATACATTCATTTTTCTTCTTCGAAATAAAAGAGATGCATTTCTGTGTATAAACTTGAATGTTTGTGTGTAAGGTTGTAACTACTGTCCCTATCTTTGAATTTTTTAATTTTTTTTATTTATTATTATTATTATTTATTTTTCATTTTAAAAACTACAATATTAAAACATCTCAATTCTTCTTCATTTAATATATTTTTGTCTGTTGCCTAACCAAAATCTTAGAAAAATGTAATTAGTTCTAATTTTAATTAATTAAAATCTAAAAACAATAAAAAAAGGTTTTATCGAAAGAGTAGCATTGCTGTAAATACTACTCTGTCTGTCCAAGGAATGAAAAAAACTAGATATTCCTTAGTATATATGACCTTCCTTAACTGCAATAGTTACTTAGTGCCATTTCTTCATACTCAATACCAGAGTATCCAACCGTTGTTGAGGTAAAAGTGTCCATTCTTCAATGCGTTTCTGTTTCAATTAATGGATATTTCTGGCTGGTAAACTTGTTTCTAAATTCGTCTTCCATTGCATTTCACACGTGGTCTATGGAATTCAAATTAGAGAATATGCTGTTCAATCCATTCTAGTGATATCATCCCTTCCCATTTTTCCCCCTGAATAGCACGGGTCGATGTAGTCGTTACCATCCATAAAGTCTGCACCAATGGCACCTCAAAAAAGACACACGAGGAGAGAGCATGGCTTGATGGTAATAGCGAACCTTGATAACAGTACCTCCGAAAATTTAGAGCTCAGTTCAATTGTTTATCATAAGGACTCCTTAATCGAATATGCCAGGATCATCGTACCGGTCTCTTTTGCTGATGTTAACGGGATAAAACCGGTATCCCTATCTCTCTATATATCAAATGTCATTGAAAATTGCTCGTGACACTCATACGGCTCTCATCTGTAAAGACAACTTGACTCCACTGATGAGATTCCTAGTCTATACATTGATTTCTTAGTCTAAACTAGCCACCGATGGACAGTTGTCAATAGATGAATCGTAAAAAAAATCATCTATATTAAAGGTATTGATGCACATCTTGAAGACTTAAAATGATACACATCTTTGTGCATGCATTAGAAGAAAGAATATTATAATTTAATAATAAAAACTCAATGGAATTTCATTGCATAAAAGATTCAAAGGATTTTAATAATGCAGGCTGTTTTAAAACCTTGCACGCTTCACATGATAGATAAGAAAATTTTATGAACGTGCACAAGTAGGTCGAATTTCGAATTCAACTTACGTTTATTGTAAGCAGTCGTTTAATAGGTTCATGCCAAGCCATAAATTTTCAGCGCCAATATTAAAAACTATTTCAATCCACGCTGCATTGCTTCGCTAAATCGGACATTTTTATAATTTTTTTTCCCACCACCTGCTGTAACGGGGTCAACTGTCATACTCAAGCTTTCAAATGGTCATGCGCAATGAAAGGGTTGATGCAAGCCAATCTTAGGACCAGTTCCCCCCTCTCTCTCTCCACTGAAAAACCAGCGGATGGAAACTCGCTGTTTATCATGTCAAAACTGCCAAATTCACTTTGATGTTAATAAAATTTTAAAGTTCTGAACAAATAACTGACAGAAAACAATATAGAATTCAAAGAAAAATTTTACACCCAATGTAAGTGAAGGAAAATAAATTCCGTTGTTTAATTTAATTTTCATTAATATTGTAGCAGTATTTGATTAGTAGCTTTATTTTTGTTTGCGTTTTCATATAAAATCATTTTAAATTATCACGCGATTTCTGAAATTTAAAATAACCTAAGCTTTTAATTTTTTGGTGTAAATTATTTTAGTTTGTTTTATTCGTAGTAAATGGCATATGTTTCACAACTTAATGGAATAATTTGTCACTTTCAAAACAGAATTTATGCTTTTGTCAATTACCTGTTACATAAATCAGTTTTATATTACAATGTAATTTAATTAAATATGCTAGAGGTATTTTAATTCGATGTATTGAATGTGATAATAATTATCTTTAAAGATTGAAAATATATATTATAATAGTGTTTATGATTTTTTTTTTTTTCACCTTCTAGTGTATTACAATTTTAAGTGTTATATTCAGTATTTTATTTTCAAATAATAATTAATTTTGTCAAATTAATTTGCAATAGTTCATATACAGCAACTTTTTCGTTTTTATTGTTGTAATGCAAAACATAATTTATTACAGATGCCATTAATTCAGGGTGCTATGGGTTTTGCAATTCTTGCAGTGTTATTTTTTTCGGCTGTATCCTCTTATAGCATTGGAGTTATTTCTGCAGATTTTCCTTTATTTGGAATAGGGTAATGTGTTTTTTTTTTACATTACAATAATTTAATTAAATATTCTATATTCAAGAATAAAAAATAGATTAAAATGAATAGTTTTTTTAATCAAAATATTTTTTTATTTTAAAAGTTAAGAAAAATTTAATGATTAATATTGAATTTTTCAATTTTGTAATCAATATTTTGCAAACTAACCTCATGACTACTTTCAATACAGTTTTTTCATATTTCAATAATAACTTTGATAAAAATTTAAATTTGTCTATATAAAATATGCAATAATCTACATTTAGTTAATTAGTCAAATGTTTATTTTTTAATCTAATATATATATTTTTTTATTTATATATATTATTTAAATGTATAAAAAAAATGTAGAGTAAAAATAATAATAGTTGGGATGACAACGTGTAGTATGAAACTTTTAATTTTAACAAGTTTTCATAAAAACAAAAAAAATGGCTGTTAAATGTTTTTTCCACACTGTAGTCAAAAACTTAATAGTCATTTTTTTTTTTTAATTTGAGTAATAAAAATTATGATATTATTAATTATATGTGCAACATACAGATAATGCAATTTTCCACAAATTTTTGCAATTGGCTTAAATATTAAATATTCGAAAGTTTGAAAAAAATTATCATAAAATCAGTATTTATATGCAATATTTTTTTTTTTTTTTTTTTTTTTTTTCAGTGATGGAGATAATTTTATAAAGAGAGCTGTTCCTGTTGTGGGTGACATGTCAGAAATACCCAATGACATGAAAGATGCTATGCATGGTGTGAAAATGGGTGTTTCATCTGACATATGTGATAATGCCAAAGTATGTATCTGATGTTTTATTATAAATTAAATGCAAGTTTAAAATATTTTCTTTACATTAATAAATAATTCAGATATTTTTTTTTTTTTCATTTTCTAATAATGAAAAAAATGTTACAATAATAACAAATTTATTAATTACCAAGTATTTGTGTCTGTTTAGATTTGAAGAATTAAATTAATTGCTTCAAAATAATGTTTATTTATGATTAAATATAATCACTTGAATTATTAGCCTCTCGCAATTAAAATTACTGGTACTTAATGAAGTAGATTGGCTAAATAGCATTGCTAATGAAATTATATATTAACAATGTTTTATTAGAATTATTTTACTAAGGAATTTTTAGAAAGTGCAAAATATTTTTAGAAGTATAGAAAATAATAATACTAGTTTATATACAAAAATATCTCATTGAATTGTTCTTTAAATACAGAATAATCTTGCCATCGACTGGGACGGTTCGCCTCTTAACTATACATGCTACCATCCTAAGAATCGCCTGCCAATAATTAAGGTGAGATTTTATAAAAATATGTATTTCATTTTTTTTTTTTTTTTTTTTTCAAATTTTTATCTAATTATACTTAACATAATAAAAGTTTATAAATGTATTCTACTTTTAATATATGGAGCTGAAATGCTAAAAAATTATTATATTTAGCAAACTGAAATCATAAAATTAATACAAAACAAATAAAAATGTTTTAAATAATAACAATTAGGGTTTTTCTTTATATTTTCAAATTTATGATTAATATTTTTTTTTATGTATTTTATGAATTTTGTTCCATATATAAATAATTATCCTAGATAAGGATATATTAATTACATATTATTATAAATTAATTTTAAAGATGTATAAAATAAGAATAATAGTTTAATTATATATCTTTATTGCATACATATCTTAATTTTTGGACAATATTCATAATTCATAGATTTAAAAATGGAATGCATTATATGTTCAACCGAGTATATTACCATTGATTTCATTACTAATTGGTTACAAAAGTTTTATTTTTATGATACTTATATTTTGAAATAGAAACAACATGCAAAACATAACTTTTTAAATATCTATTATTAATGTCCAGTAAAATTTGTTTAAATTAATTTTTCTGAGTGTATTTTTAAGATGTGAAACATCAGTTAAAGAGTATTATTAAAAAGATAAAGACAGTTGTTTAGTTTATTGTAACTCAAATATAAGCTTTACACAGAAAAATTTTAAATTTTGATTGATATTTGCTAAGTGTAATGTAATATGTAACTTCTTATTGCAACATAATTTCAATGTATAGTTATAATATATCGTTTTTATACTTATAGGGTATGAAACCAATTGAAGACTGCAATATTCCCGAGAAATATTATGTAAGTTTATTCAGTAATAAAATATTTTAGTATTGCAGCAAATCTCATTAAATTTTGTAAAAATCCATTATCTTATTTCTTGACATTTGTATATTAACTCCATAATCACATAGTTTAATCATTAGAAATATTTAAATGTCTATTGAGAAAGAGACACTTTTTTTCTTTTTTGAGTAATAATCTAAAATCTTTTTTTTTTTCCACTTATTTATGCTATTTGTAATTATACTTTAGTAGTTCTTATTACTTACTCAATTTCACTTTGTTGGCTTGATTGAATTTCTTATCCAGTGAAATGCCATACCATTAATATGCAAGTGACGTTTTTTTCTTTTATTATGAACAATTATGATTGTTAAAAATATATATCAAATTCACTATAAATAAAAATAAAATTGTAGACATTTAAAGCATAGTGTGCTCTTCTTTGATGTCATTTTCTTTTTTTACAGTCAAAACATGTTTGCATGAATGAGAAGATCAATTATGATGTAATTATTCCAACTTAGTAAGTATCTCTACAAAATGTTCTTTATTTTGATTTCAATTTTTTCATTATACTTTTTGAGGCTTAACTAATCTTTGATAAAAAAATACAATTTTTTTAATTTCAACTACTCTAAACTTCCTTATTTAGAAGTTGCTGTTCAGAGTAGTTCACACTTTTTTTAATTATCATAATTTTTTTATCTAGCTTTTTAACTCTATTAATTACATATATTTTTGTTATATTTAAATAGAATGATTATAATTTGCTACATTTTTTTTTTTTTTTTACTATAGTCTTTTTTTTTTTCCTCCCTTAAAAATCATAAAAAAAAAATATATTTACTATTTTTTTCTTAGTGGTAATCATAGACCATTGTGGCCAGTTTATGGAGAATATATTTTTGTACCTCCCCAGCGTTGGCTTCATAATTTAGAGGTAATTATGTATTTTTAGTAGTTTCCATTTATTTGTGAATTATTAATAAAAGCAGTTTCAAATTTTTTAAAAAATTTTTAATTAGCACTAATGTAAAATATATTTTTATAATATACACTGTTATATATAGGTAAATATGTATAATAATATACTTGTATCTTTCTTATTATTTCAAACTGCATGTTATATTGAATTTAGTTTTTTAAATGTCTAAATTTTACTCCACTTTTTTTCTAGATTTAGTAAAATATATTGTGCATGGTTTGTTGAGATTTCTGTTATTGAATGTAATATAAATTTTTAATGTCATATGCAGCAAAAAGACAAAAATTTGACAGTTTGTTAGCTAATTTCTTTTATAAAAAGAAAAAAAGAATTATACATGAAGCATTAGAGATGTTATCATTTTCTCCAACATTTATACTTTCATATGCAATTTTTATCAAATTTTAAATATTTTTTATTATGTATCTTAAAAAGCATAAAAGCCATTTAAAGTATTTTTGCACATAAAAGCCTCATTAATTAAACAGCTGTACAAATTACTTGTAAATTTAAAATATCACATGCTAAAGTCTATGTATAATTCTATGCCCTCAATACACTTTATAACCATACACAAAATGAAAATGTATAAAAAGGGTAGTTATAATTTAAATTCATAAAAAAAAAAAAAAAAAAAGTGACAATTTGACTATTAGATAATATATAGCACTTCATTACTATTCTATCCAATGTAATAAAGTTTGAAATTCAAGAATTATGTTATACAAATATACGAAGCACACACAAAAAGATTATAGCAAAAGCAAATTATAATCCATCATATAAGTAGCATTATAAACTAAAGAATCAGCTTGTTAGAAAAATTAATTAAAGAATAGAAACAAATTTTATAAATAATTATATATATGAATATTTGTTCATGTGGCTACAATTCACCTGTAAACACTTGGTTATCATAGAACAAGTTTTCATAAACCATGAAAACCATTCTGTTGCCTGGGAATTCAAACAGTCTGGTATTGAAGGCTTCACCATTTCACTGAAAGCAAACTGTTTTGAGGGGGAAAATTGTCTTCATGTGATGGAAAACAGAGAAAACACTAGATTGAAGGTTGGGTGCATAAAGAAAGGGAATGTTTTGTGCTAGCTGTGAATCATCATAAGCAACTGTACCATTGACAAATCTTTCCTTCAGTTATTATTGCAGGCTCATAAATGCATCATTTGAATTTTTGCATAAATTTGCATGGAGAAAGTAATTTACTGTACCTTTGCATTATAATAGCCATTGCAATTGGTGCAAAATTTTAGTGCTTTGGTTTTTGTAAAAGATAAGCACAAATTTAATTGCATGTTGCTATTTAAGAGTTTGTAAAGAATTTATCCTTTTTTTTGTAATGTGGCTCATATATATCAATGAAACTGTACAAACTTGATAAAATAAACAAATATATAGAATTATGAATACAAATATGATTGTGAAATAAATGGAATAGTAATTGCAAATAAAGTGAAAAATAACTTGCATTGTTATAGAATTATAAACTTTGTTTCATTTGTCCATTATTAAATAATAATAATTTTAATTTATTACCTAATCTAACTAAATAAATTTATTCATCACCAGTAAATTATTAAAATCTCTTTTTTTTTTTATTATTATTATTAAAGCATGGTGCTGTTGTTATGTTGTACCATCCTTGTGCTGAACCTCGAGAAGTTTCAAAATTAAAGGACATAGTTAAAAGTTGTTTACGAAGACATGTCATCACACCTTACATGTATCTTCCTGCAGATAAGGTAAACATTTGAAGATTTTGCTATTGTTTATCATATCTCTAACTGAAGTTTTTAGTTGTGTAATATGTTAACATTTATAAATGTATCTACCATTTTCCGAAACATTTAAAAATTGGTTTTTTTTAGAAACTTGCTATGTAAAATTTCGTTTAGAATATTACTTACAACCATTATAAGTGCAGAAAAATAATATATTAGAAAATATATAAATCTTTCACTTTGTTTTTCGTATATCTTGTTTTTGCTGCTTTATAGTTCAAAATCAATCAACTGATAAATATATGTTGTATATATTAAACTTTACAAAATTATGAATTTTTCGTGAAATGAGGTTTTATTTCTAATATATTATGCTTATTAAATTTTATAAATTTACATCTAACTATGTAACTATAATAAGTTTGTTTTTTTACAAATGTCTACTGTTCAAAAGTTAGTAAATAAGGTATGGCTAAAACTTTCAAGAGGTTGTTTTATTTATTCTGATGAAAATATGAATCTTTTAATATTTATACAATTACTGATATTTATTTTAGCCTTTAGCATTGGTAACATGGGGATGCAAATTGCAAATGAATCATGTTGATGAAGACATAGTTAAAAATTTTATTAAGGTAATATTTTTTTTATTTAGAATTTTAAAAAATGTTACACTGTGGTTCATTTTGATAAAATTTATATACTATTTTTGCTTTATATGTTTTTCATTTGATATTTATTTAATATATATATTTATAAGAAAGCAGATTAGAAAATGAAAAAAAAAAAAATTTGTACATTAAGTAACTAATATTTTTTTTTATTTTTAATATAATTGAGATTCTCAAATCAGTCAAGATTTTTTTTTTTTCCTTCTAAATATTAAATTATCATTCAAAGTTGAAAATACTTTTTGTGGCATATATATCGCATCTTTTAATAAAAATTACGTATATCCAGGTATATTTTATTGATAAATTAAAATGAAACATTACAGTACTTTTATTATTTTATAACTACTAGAATGTTTATGATCTTCACTTTAAGAAATTTTGTATACTCTAATGCAAATATATGTATAAATTGGTTCTTATACAATTTTAATCTTATTAGACCCGAGCCTTACATGGACCAGAAGCCGAGTTAGCAAAAGAAGGACAATACAGATTTAAATTATTAGATGTGGCTGTTGCACCTAAAGGTTCCGATTACTATGACAAAAAATTATGTCCATCTTCATAAAATTCCTTATAACTTTACAAATACTGTTTCATAGCTGTGTTATTCCGGAAAAGGAAAAAAGAAAACCATACATATGTATTGCCATTTTGTTTAAATGTTGATTTTTACATCTGTTTTGAATTTTATATTTTTGTTAATTGTTAATATTTTGAACATTTATTTATTGAATAATTTATATGTAATTACCTACTTCATTTTGTAATATTATTTATTTTTTATTCCACAATGAAATTAAAAAGTCTGATTTTCAATCCAAAACCTACATATTATGGTATTATACAACATTTAATTTTGCTGATTTTCATTTCTTTCAGCTTTAAATTTACTTCTTTTTTAAAACTGATACAGAATGATGAATATGTTAAGGGAAATATTAATGCTTTTTACAATCACTTAATCTTTTTTTCTGTCATTTTATCAAATATATTTAATACTTATATAAAATGCATATAATTTTCATTTGACTATTTTCTTTGCAGAATAATTTAAGTAATTAAATCTTTACAGATTTCTTAATAACTAACCTAGTCATACTTTTTTGTAGTTGCTTCTATAAATGCCAGGTAGAACTAAATATATTATTAAAGTATTTTTTTAGTTTTATATTTAAAGTACTTAAAAATGTGATTTTTTTCCCCCATTATGTGTCATATTTTTTACTTACAAGACGGGTAGAATATCTCTTTTAGAAGTGCAGCACCCCCTCAAGGTGTTACAGTACAACCATGCTATGATGCAGATAAGTTTATAATCTGAATAGAAGAATCATCCCTCCCTCAAAAAGGAAGTCAATAAAAAAAAAATTCTACTTTTTATACAAAAAAAAAAAAAAATCATTTTAATAACAAGTTAAACATTCTGAGAAATTATTTATAACTATTCTGTATAAAATAATAAATTTATGTTGATTCTTTTTTTTTTCTTCCCTTCTTTTTTAAATAATGTTCAAGTTAGAGCATGATTTTTATTCCACTAGAAATTTTTTAGTGACTCAGTTCCAATAATAATGCAGAATGTGATTATTTATATTTGTGTGCTGTATTTTGGTTCAAATCAGTTGCAAGGAAAAAGTTTTTAAAAATTGTACAATTACTGTAATTTGTCATTTAAAAAATCTGGCTACCAAAGTGTAACTAAATACATGCTCATTGCAGTATTTTTCCACATTTTATTTCATCTTTTAATGTTACTTTGAACTGTAATTTTTGTTATAATTTTTAGCTCAGTAGGTGTTTTTTATCTTTTGAAATAATGTGGATATAAGTTTTCTTCAGATGAGTGTGTTATGGAAAAACTTACATTTTTTATGTGTATTATTATACGTGGCATTACAAATATTATTTTGTCAGCTATGAACAAAATAAAATATTCTTCTTTCAAAAAGCTTCAAATTGTTATGAATAAATCCTTGTAAAGCAAAAATATTTTAATTTATTTACATGACTTATACATATTAATGACCAATTACTTTATATTATTTGTAAACAAAAAGTAATGTCTGTCCCACCTGAGGCAAGCATTAAATCCTGAAATGTATAACAAATTATATAAGATTGCATAAAAATTACTATAAACGTTATCAAGAGTAGAAATTAAAAGAAAAAAATATGCTCAGCTTAAAATTTAGCACATTTTCTTAAAACATACTTACTGTTGTGTTATTCTGATTAATGGGACCACACATATGATGCCAATTCATCAGTTCTTCCATGCCAACATTCTGTAAAGTAATATTATGATGTTTTAATCAGCTTCGCTCTCTTCTTGAGGTTATTTTGACTTTTTGGAAAAGTTTACCGTTATATAAATAAGTATATTTTCTTTGATATTATTAATCTCAAAGTTGATTATCTAGATGCTTTTTACATTTTAGCATGATTTGTAATTTTTTTTTTTTTTTTTTTTTAAGTTTCAATATAATTAAAATAAATTACATAAATCATGTATGGTAGTACTAGTATATATTCTAAATATAGAATCTATTTTTTTTCATAAATCAATTAGTTTAAAATAAAAAAAAAAATAAATAAATATCATTAAGGTACAAAAAAAAAAAAAATTACTTACTTGTGGGGCTAGTTTTTGTTTATTATTGTTTGGTACATTCTCACAGTTGTATTTCATACAGTCACAATTTATTAAATCGTGTGTGAGGCATTCACTGTCTTCATGAAAAGCAAATAAGTCCTGTAAAAATTGCGTCATTAATGAAATTTTTATACATGAGTAATAATTTTAAAATCAATGATGCATTTTACATTCCAAATAAAATTTTTCATAATGATTTTTAAATCTTTTAAAGGAGTATCATTTCTTTTTTCAGGCATATTTATTTTCAATTGTAAAAAAAAATTACTTTAAAATTTTGAATACTAAAAATTATTTAATTGTGAAGGAATGAAAAGAGTACAGTATTTGTTCTCTATATACTGATCTAAAATCATTTTCCGAGGTAGTGTAATAAAAATTTAGATCTTAATTCTTTAATTATACGTGGAAAATTTATGTCACAAATATATTAAATGTATGCAACTAATTAAATGTCGGGGAAGACAAAAATTTTCGCACAATGAGGAATCTTGGTAAAGTTTATTAAGATTCAACTACACAAAATAAATAATTTCTATTTGAAATTCTGTGTAAGGGCTTTTATGTCAGTATTTAAGAATTCTGTAAATATTATTTATAATTGCATCGAAATCCAATGAAGATCAGTCTTAAGTTTACATGCTGAATATTTTTTATTTTCAGTGCATGTTATTCCTTTTGTTTTAATAAAACCTTAAAGTTATGGCAAACTTAATGAAACAATCAGTATGATCCTTTGAAGCAAAAAGTTTAGTAAGCGTAATTTATTTGTGCTTAATAAGAATAAGTTCTTACTTTCAACTCATCATGAGAAAATTTTAATTTGCCTTTTGTACTTGGATTAAGCACTGATCCACTGAGGCACTGCTTTGATAGCTGTCTTTGGTAAATTTTCTCTTCTATTGTTCCTTTGAATTTAAAAACATTTATTTGTAAACTCATGTATAATATTATAATAACCAAAAAATGTTGTAAAAAAAAAATATGAAATGAAGCTAAATGAAAGAGTTACAGGAAAAAATATTTTTTTAACACAGAAATATTAAGCTGAAAAAAAAAATGATATTAAAATAAGTGAAATTAAGCTATTGGGAAAAGAAAAATACAGCATAAAGAATAAAATTAAAAGCAATAAATTTAATGTATTTATTTTTGTCAAGATAAACAATAAGACAAAAATGAAATTCTTGTTATTCCTCATTATTAAAGAAAAAAAATTACATCTCATGTATGAATAGTATAAGACTTGTTAATTATTTAGATGTTATTTTTCATTATCTTCTATCCTGTCTTATCAATCATACAAAAATTTATATTCACATATTAAAGATTGCAGAACACTTACTGTTGTTAAAAAAGTCTATAAATGTAAACTGAATGCTTTTGTCCATCTCTCCAAATTCGTGCCATTGCTTGCAAATCATTTGCTGGATTCCAATCGATATCATACAGCAGAATTCGAGATGCACCAATCAAATTAAAACCAACACCTCCAGCCTTTGAGCTCAATAAAAATATATCTAACAAAAGAGAATAATATAAAACAAGCATTACAATTTTATGAAATTAATAGTACTATTAAATAGCTAATATTTTTTAATTAGAAGCAAATAGATTTGAAAAATTAATATCTTTCTTAAATATATATTACAATCCATTTAATACAAAACTATAAACTTAGTGTTGTAATATATTGGATACATGTCATTCACTCATTTTTAACTGATTATCTTTTATTTAACAATAGAAATTTTTTTTAGCTCTTTCTGTTTTGTTTCTTTTTATAAAATTTTTTAAAAATGAAGGAATATGGCAACTGATATAGGAATTGTAAAATACCTGGATCTGCTACAGGCCTCAAATTAATGAAAGAAATTAATAGTTAATGGCACAATTAGTAGAAAATAAAATAATGAAAGCTTTTTAATTTATATATTTAAGATATTAATTAAAGAAGATTTAATTGTAGTGAGGCAATATTTTCAAAGAAAACAACAAATATAGCTGAAAAATTTTTATACAGAAGATTGCCATAAATGAATCATACATGTAATTATTACTACACTTAGATTTCAAATATTAGATTATTTATTTTATTTGCAAAAAAAAAAATGCAATGTAAATTAACTAAAAGAAAACTAATTTTATGTATAAGATTAAAAATGTACAGCAAAATCATTGCATATTAAGACGGCTAATATTCACCAACTTACGGTATTTAGTGTAGGAACGATTAAAAGTGTCCACTAAATCTTGCCTGGATGAAGTAGTGGTAGATCCATCAAGTCTGAGATAAAGATATGACTTACTTTTACACAAATCTTCTATAATATTCAAAGTCTAAAAAAAAATCCATTATAATTCAAGAACATAAATGCAAAGTTAAAAAAATATATATATATTTATTAAAATAATGATTACTACAATTACAGATAGAAATACATTTTCACTGAAAATATTTCCATTAATGGATCTATAAAGAATTTTTTTAATACATTATATACTGGAATGAGTAAAAAAGATAGAAAACACACCTTTGTAAAACCTGAAACTATAACAATTTTTTCTTTTTTGGAATTGGAAAAGAATGAAGCTAACATATTTTCTAAGACTTTCATTTTCCCAGAATCAGATGGTGAAGGTTGATAATCAGCAGGGAAGACAGACTCGATGCAATTTAAAATATGATGCTAGGGAAAAAAAATAAAAAGCTCACTTAATAGTTGCATATTTTATAAAATATACACACATTTGGCATTGAATTACTATTAATGCCAATTACCTTGAATAATCTTGAATGCTTAACAATTTTAAAGTAAAAGAAAATAATGAAAGTATAAGATACAATTTGTTATTCAGCATTTTATTCATTAACCAAAAGAAGAAAAAATAATTTTGCAGGGAAAGGAAAGAAAAAAGCTCTCAATATAACTTTTTAATAACTTAACTCAATATCTCAATATTTTAAAACAAACTTTCACACAATAGTTTCACACAATTAAATAGTTATCCAGTAATTACTTTTATGTTATTTTCTTGTTAATAAACCAAGACAACATTTATCAATTTATGAAATAAAATTTAAAAAAAATTGAATTTTTTTAGTTATTTATCTTTTGATTTTTACAAATATTTTATTTGTTTTTGTTTTCAAAAAATTTTTGTGCAATAGTTTTTAAATTTTGCAGTAACAATTCTAAAATATATCTAAAATCTATTTGAAAATATAGAAAAAATTGTAAAAGAACTTTTAATTTCTTTTAATAAAAAAAATCTCTTTTTTATAGTAAAAAAATATATAAAAACAAATGGAGATAAAGTAAACACTGAATATTTCAATTATTAAAGAGAAATGATTTTTTAAAAAACTCACATCATCTAAATTCTTAACATTATATAGCAATGAGGGATGATTGCACAGTTTTCTAAGCAGCGAAATGTATATTAGATGTAAGGAGGAGTCAGCGAATCCTGACGTTGTCAATAACTTCCATAGAGCTCCAGTATTTAACAAATGATTGTATAATTTTATTTGCAATTCAGTTGGACGGCAAAATGCAACAACTTCAGCTAGAAATAAAATTTATTATTAGCAATATTTAATAATATAATCATATAAAAAGTAATAAAAAATTTTAGCTTGATTTATAACAATTTATTTTTAAAAGTATAAAATTGATTAAATGTTTAATATTTAAAATAATTTTTTCCTAGTTTATAATAAAATTTATTTTATGATATTACTATTTATAATTGTATGGTCAAGATAAAAAAGATGCAATCCTTAACTAAAAAGAAAAATAATTCAAGAAATATTAATAGAATTAATATTCAATTATATTAACATTTTAGATTAAATACAAATAACAATAATATAAAAATGTTACAATCTGTTAGTTAAAAATATATTAATAAAATACTTTTAAAAAAATGTCGGAAGAAATTTAAAAAAATTTTTTTTTTTTTTTAACTCATATTATAATTCGAATATAAGCTGAGAATGAGTATTTTCTTCAGAAAATTTACCTGACATTCAAAAAACCTTATATAAGATGAAATTACTTTCTTTTTTTGCATAATTGTTGCATTCAAAACACCTAAAAAGTAAGTTAAAAAATTAAAGTAACTTTTCTTTTTCATTGTTATTTTTATGTGCTAATTATTTATGATATAGTATTACTATTTCTGTTGTATTAGCCAGGTGCAAATTTCATATACATTAAACTAAAGAAATTAAAATTCACTATATGTAGTGATATTTGTCGATTTATTTCTTGCGCCCAACTAACGAAAAGTGCCTACATTTTTGGGAGATAGAAGATCTATATATAAGCCTACCTCCATAAATTAACCCTGGAAAAAATTTCTAAAATTTCTCAGCTTATACATGAAAATATATGGGTATATAAAAAGAAGATAAAGACTATAACAAAAAATTATTACTTTTTGAAGGCAGATATTGATTAATAACTTCTTGCGTTCTACGTAGCATAAATAATGAAGCCATTCTATTAAGTTCCTCACTGCATTGTTCCCCACTCTCTTTTTCTTCTTCAGTGCATTCTTGATTACGTGACATTAAGATGGGTTTTTCAAATGATCTTCGAAAACTTTGTAAAGAACCTCAAATAAAAAAAGTTTAGACGCATTTGATTTTTAATAAAATATTATTTTTATATATAAAGAGTATTCATAGAAGTGATAAGCGATAATACATAAATTGTCGAAAACTTTAATCAGACACAATTATATTTTTAAAGAAAAGAAAGTAATTTTATATGAAATCAAATGAGAAAATTAGCAAACAAATGTCTTCTGTTTTGCTAAAATGTTATTTTGTATCATATAATTAAAAAAAAAAATTTTCATTCGTTTTCACATTTAAATATTTCAATAGGAAAATGATAAAGGCCTCAGGAACAGAAGTTTGTCCTTATAAAATTTGAATAGATGATTAAAGAAAATTTTACAGGTATTTGGCTTAAAAATATTTAAAAAAAACAATTTTAAATAACTTCAAAATTTCAGCCAATACTTTAAAAAAAAAAAGTATATTTTGTTACACTAAAATTTTATACAATACATGTAAAATATATATTTATCAAGAGAACTACTCACCAAGTGCTCCTGGATTGACAAAATCAACAATCGAAAAAAATTCAGCTAGATCATTTTGAATTGGAGTACCGGTCAATAAAATCCTCTTATTTGTTGAAAGGCAATTAATAACCTAAAGTAATAATCAATTTAACATCCTCTATTTTCACTAAACTAATTAAATTGGCATATGAAATTACAAACTAGTTTAATATAATTATTATAGTTTATTTAATATGATTATATTTTAAAATAAGTGATTATTTTTTTAATCTAAACTAATAATTAATTCAATGATTCTCATACATACAATAATAAAAAATAAATAAATAAATAAAAATGCACAAACAAAAGTAAAAAAATTGTGACATTACAATATAGAATTTACTGCATTACCATATATGTAGAATTTAAACAATACTTTCAAGAGCCAAAACATTATGACCATCCCTACATTTTGCAATGAACTCGCCTGGATGACGTGATCAGGTGGAAGTGGTATTTAACTGGTATTAAGTGGTGGTATTAATCGATGCCAAGGCGGGTTAAAGTTGTGTTACGCGCCAAAAGGTAGTCGTTATTGACAAGTGGTCATAATGTTTTGGCTCTTGATTGTATATAACAAAATATTTTTTTTTTTTTTTTTGATAATAATGAATGCTTACATTAGAAATTTTAATATTGAGATTCTTAATACGATGTCCTTCATCACAAATGACAAGATCAAATGAAACAGGAGAAAGTATTTCAGCAGAACGTAGGAACATTTCATATGAAATAATCAGCACAGCTTTTGGAAATTTTAAATAATCCTACAAAAACATATTTATATTACATTTACATGACAAATAAAGATTATAATTCACACAATAAAATTTTGAAACAATTTCTTTACTTTTATTGTATGCTTCTTATCTACTGCATAAATAGAAAGTCTTGATTCCCCAAGCCATTTATGAAATTCTTTTTCAATTCTAAAAGAAAACAACAATTAATTAATATATTTTAAAATTGGCTCATACATTTCATATTTATTAACTGTAAAAAACTATTTTCATACAATTACTAAGCTACTGGGTGTTATGATGATTGTCTTCTTTAAAATGGGCTTTCTACCATAAGGACCTTGTTTATATAAAGTCCTAGGAGATAAAGATATGGTTTTTATTGAAAAGTAAAACTAAAATGCTGATGGTAATTAACATTGAAAATAGAAAATCCTTACCAAATAAGAGCAATGCATTGTAGAGTTTTTCCTAATCCCATTTCATCCCTGAAAATATTTAAATTGGCTATATAAATAACATAAAAGTTGGTAAATAAATATACTTCACAGTAAATATACATTATAATAATAAATATTCTGTGAAGCATTAAATAGAAACATAATTTTATATTCTTACAAATTTGAAACATAGTAATAATAAAAATATAACAATTTTAGAAGCATTTTTTTTTTTTTCTGATGAATAAGCTACTAAAAATGTTTTCCAATTCATTACATCAAATGCAAAAATCTATTATTATTTTGTGTAAGAAAATAATCCTAATTTTACAAGCATATTCTTTCCACTAAAAAGAATCTTTTTCTTTTATCTTTGGTATTAAAAATTTTTTTTATGAAAATTCATTAATTATGACACTATCCATTAATTAAGAGTAATTTAATTGATATAGGCACTCCATAGCTGGCATCCCATTACTATTGCTACATTCATTAACTATTTGAATTATACAATTATTTTCATATATTGATACTTTTACTTAATTTCTATGAAAATACAAACGTTGTGTCGAACATAACCTAATTGTTTAATAATCAAATTTACCTCACGCTAAAATTGCCCCTTCACCATACTCATGCTGGAAACCCAAAATACATTTATACAAAAAAATAATTCCTTCTTTTTGGTGAATTCTTAGCTGCTTTGTGAGAAATGTATCAACTTTAACTGGAGTTATCTGCAAATTTTCCTTATTGTGAATTTTCTGAAATTGCATCGATTCAATAAATTAATTTGAAGAAAAATATTGACAAAAAACATTATTTTAGTCAATTTATTTTAGTATATATATATATATTACTAATCAGAAAATTATAAGGAACAGAAGAATACTCAACTGCTTTAAAAAGAAAAGGCCAGACACCATTTAAGAATATTTTTTTAAATAAAAATACATTTTATTTAAAATCAAATGTAATATAAACCATTTTATAAATTTAATAAGAATACCATTTATGTAATTTTTATTTCTTTTTCTGTTATATATTGTGATTTATCTAACTTTATTAAAACGGTATCAGTTATTGAACATGTCAAAAAACAGATTTTCTATTACAGTGAATGGTGATCTTGTTCCTTTAAGTCTCCAATTTATTTACAAAAATCTAACTTCCCAACTACAGTCACAAAGAATTCCATTCTTAATAAAACATTTCAGCATTTTCAATTTACTGTATACCTTATTAACTTGGACAACTGTTTTCTAATAATTGTATCATATTTGGAAATCCCCAGAAGAAAAAAAACAAAATAAGTCATCATACTCTACTTCTACTCCCTATCAATACCATCACCCTACTCTATAATGTGATGACAGACATTTGTAAGACGAATGATATACAAGGGAAGAGCAGGCATTTGACTTTTCTTTCTCAAATTATGATTGCATTTCTCTTGCATGTAAAATTAAATATAACAAATTATTTTATACATATTTCCTACTAAAGAAATAATATAAATAAGAGAGTGATAGAAGAAAAATCGATTAACATCTTGCATAATATTATTGGTGCATCATAAAAATTTTAAAAAATTTAGATTTAGAAACATTAAAATTTTTATAGATTATGAACTAATCAATATCAAAGAAGATAGCAATTCTAATTGTTCTTACTTTTCTAAAAGAAATGCTTAATCTGTATCATAATGGTATTATGTAAATTAAATTTGGGCATCAAGACCTATTAAATTGCCCAACTATCATAGATAACCCTTGTTCTTGCTCCTTTTCGACATTTATGATAACAATATTCTCATCCTTTTCCACAACACACCACATAACGCCTTTTACAATATCTATTTGAAATTTTAAATTTGAATCATACTGCTAAAATTTAAAATCTTTACTGATATTATAAGACAAAATAGTTTATTTTACCATGAATAAACAAAGCATTTATGAAAAAAATATGTTTTTGCTTCATTTAAATTCAGTTAAACTAATAAATTAAATAAAAAAAATCTTACCTGGTGCTCCTCAGTTGGTAAGGGCAACAATAATACACTTTCAGGATCAACATCTATTTGATTTTCTGAGGCAGAGATTTTTTTATGGAAAGGTGTAATGAATTTTGGAAATGAATGCTGTAATGAAGCTTGAGGAATTTTTCTTGCTAAAAAAACCCATTTAATTTATAAATTTACAATTATAACAATAATATTCTTCTAAAAGTTGTTTAACAAAAACACTTTTTAGCACTCAAAACCAAAAGGAAACTATTTTTTAAGTATACAAATAAATTTTTTTTTATAAAGCTAACTATTAAAGTACATTAATTACTGATTACTAAAAAGGACAAAAATATATAAAGATAACTTATTCTTCCTTTTAAAACTCAATTACAAAATATAAAATTGTTTATAAATAAAATGGTAAAAACTGCACATATATATAGTCAAAGAATTGTTTAATTCCTATGAAATATCTTGAGAATATATGTTCGATCATACTGCATAATGTAAATTATTTCATCAACTGCACTAGATAGAAAATAAGTTAAATCAAAAGCCATTTATAAAAAAAAAATATTTTTCTATAAGAAATTCTGAATACAAATATCTTTAATGACATATTCAAAAATAGAAATTATATGGAAAAACAGAAGTACTAGACAAAAATAAAAATAAGGTTATATATAGTGTTATAGAATTTTAAAGGTATCAATCAGAATACACTTACATATTTTTACAGCTTCAAAAATATGTACAATTGTAAAAAAATCATTTTAAGTCCTAAAGTTCAATTCAGAATATTTGACTACATAAAATTCATAAAATATTGCATTTACAATTTTTTCTTCTGTTTGATTTATTATGACTATTTTTTCAAAATATGACAAGTCCAATAAAATAGTTTGTTTGGCTCAAATTAGTATCAAACTTGTTTATATGTGTGTATTTTAAAAAATAGTAAAAATAAAAAAAAGAAATTCAATAATTACATATAAAAGGAATCCTTACAGATAAAAAAAAAAAATCATATATGGAAATATATGATACAGAATAAAATTAATAAAGAATTAAAATCAAATCATCATATACTTATATGGATATACAAAATATATAATTTGCTTAAAATAATAATTAATTATTCGACAAATTGAAAATAAACATTATTTTACCATTAATGAAGTTATCGTAAGTTATTTAGTAACAGAATTCAGTTTTAATAAAAAGTGTTATCTGACCTGATTATAATAACTTATTACAGATGACTAATAAAATTATTAACATGGTATTTTATCTACTTAAATATTGATAATATGAAATGCAGGAAAATATTTGGTTAGAGAAATTAAATGCAACTTTATATTCATATAAAATCTAGTTTGAGTGCTTTTCACAGAATCTAATGATTCTTTAGGTTTATTGTTTATAACAAAATCACAACTAAAAATAAAACTCCAGCAGAGCAATATTTAGTAAGTTAAAAGTGTCAATTGTTTTTATAATAAAAACCCGCAGAAAATAATTTACTCAAGGGTATATAGCAAATGCACTGACATTTGCCCTATGAAATAATTAAAAATAATATATTCTTCAAATAGTATACAATAAAATAATTATTTTCAATAATATCAAAACTTTAAAAAAGAAGACATCATAATATAAAGTTAATAAATTGTTAAACAACTTAATAGAATATACAAAACTCTCAATACAATAAATTAAAGACTACTCTTTACTGATTTCTTATTAATATTAATAATTTTTTGTTAACATTAAATTATTTGTTATAAATCAATGACATGATTTATGCTTTCTTTTTAGCATAAAAAAAAAAAATCTGAAATCTTTTTCTTATCAGATTTTCAGGACTCTAACATAAATAGCTTATAATTTTAGCACAACAAGCAGTGTATGTATTTAATGTAAGCAGTGTAAATATGCTTAAATTTTATTTAAAATCAGATCATGCAATACCTATATTCCTTATTTAACTCGTACAAATCAATTAAATGTTTGACTCCTTTTATTTATTCTTAAATTCTTATTTTAAATATTAACTATTCATGCAGCCTTTTAGAAAGGAAATCTAATTAAGATTATTTACAATTGAATGAAGAGAGATTTATTATGAAAAATAACAAATAAATAGTTACATTGAAATTACTTATGAATGAATAAATTATTTAATTTATAACTCTTAAGCATAAATGTAAAGATAATCTTTAGAAAATATAAAGCACTGTAAAATTTAATTATCTTATATATGAATTTATTTTTCTTGGGGATTAAGAAAAGTATATGAAAATAAAATAAATCATACTTTAAATATCTGAGGTTGCATTAAATATATTTTTGAGGATGATCCAATGCTAAAAATAGACATTTAAAATAAAAACCCCACCTAAGCCAGGTATTTTGTACGGAAAAAATGTGAGCAATGTTTAGATGATAATACTAATGTTCAAATAAAGAAATAATTATCAAACAATAGAACTTCTAATTTTACACTGCAAATGCTTAATATTCCACAAAAATTATTTAAAGGTTGCATTTAAAAATTATTTTAAAGATGTCATTGTTGAGGGCAGAAAAACAGGAAAGAAAAGAATGTAGAAATAAGATTGTTAAATGCAAGTAAATAATTGCACATGATATACTTGAAAATATATTTTATTCACACCAATAAAAATTCAAAATTAAATGAATTACAATACGTTGAGAAATATGTAACAAGACAAGAATGCAATCTAATAAATAAATAAAAAACATTTATGTAAAAATAATATCCAATTAAGTTTTATAAAAACCTTTAGTTAACAGTGAATATAATTTTTTAATATAAATTCATACAATGCTACAATAAAATTACAATTAATGACAATTCAATATATACAGCAGTATGCATTATATAGTTATACTAATAATTACATAGATAATATGTTATATTTATACTAAGAGAATTATTTAACTTTGCTCAACATATGTACATATATAATATATATGTACATTAATGGGCAAATAACAAGTAATTTTCATTACACTAGCAAACAAAAGTAAATAATCATAATATATCTTCTTTTACCCCACCTTAATTTAAACAGTTTCACCTTTTAAACGATTTTCAAAATAAGATTTAAAAAAAAATGCTAAGAATAAACATTTCGAATGCTTACATATCTCTGTAGCTAATTTACTGTATTTAATTTGTTTTAATTTTTGCAAAAATTAAACTGCCAACAAATCTGAAAAAAAAAAAGGAAAAGAAAAGAGTTCCACTTTTTTTTTTTTTCTATGATTGATATAATGAGCATATTACTCAAACAAATGATGACAATCATTCTGATGAAGAAGAATCTGTATTTGTTGCCTTCACAGCAAAGTTTCTGCTAAGATTTGAACTAATTTCTAACAAATTGGTAATCATTTTCAACAAATGACATAGATGTTGAATGAACTCTTTGATTCCAGCAGGATATTTATCAATTAGGACTTAATATGAGAAGGCCCTAGAATCTAATTAAAAGTGAAACAACTGTTAATTAGATTTCAAAAAGAACCCAAATATAATTAGGATTCCAAATATATATTTGAAATTATCCTTAATTCATTAACCATGGAACCTAAATCTCATTAAATATTATCATGATAAAAATATCAACATAAAAAAAAGAAACACTTCCATTTACATCAAGTGATCTATGTAAATCATAGGATAAATGTATATTAAAGAATTAGTATCAATTTAAAATAAAAGGATATTGAAATGAATAACTTTTTGCTACAATAAAAAATTAAAAAGAAAAATGTCAATTTCAATTATGTAATATTTTAACTTAAAAATAATTATGGTTATTATTACTGTTTGATACCTTAAAAGTAAATAATAACAATACAAATAAAGTTACAAGAAATGGCTTGAAAATATCACAAAACTATTAATTAACCCATATAAACAAACTGTGATTCTTTAAAAAAATTTTAATGCAACTTTAGAATTGTTCAAAAATCCCATTTCAAATGGAACCAATGTTCAAATGGAACAAAAAATTGAAACACAATATGGTGTGAAAAAATATATTTAAATAGCAAAAAAATTATAAAAATACTTATACAGATTTTAATATATGGGCACAGCAAAAGTATGAAAATAATTACAAAAATATTTATTTGATACCATGTTTATAACAAATTTTGTGCACAGTTCGATGCAAGAAAGAGAAAAACATGATTGTGAACAAAATCAGTTCAAGTATTGTTCAAAGTGGCAAATGTGTACAGTCTACAACAACTTATAAATTATATGATTCAGGCTTGTTCAAAGATGTTGAGCAACTTATTGATGTCTCCTGTAGCAATGACAATATGTATTATTAGATCTCTGTTTTGTCCAAGCATCTCATACCATGACTCTAGAGAAAAAAAGACCAATGGATTGAGATTTGGTGAATGCAAAGCAACAATTCGACAAGTTCAATCTACCTCCATTAATATGAAGGTATTATGCACCATATAGGAAAAATATATTCCTCTGAAGAAGAAGCTGCATATATATCTTCAAGACTTTTTGTAGATTATGTGGTTTTATGACACTGTGCTCCATTTTAATTTTGTTTTTCCTGGTGTTTACTAACAACCCATTAATCAGTGTGTGTTTCCTTTGAGTACTTGTATGCGTGCATTAACTAAACATATTATGCATAGTTAAGAAGGAATAATTTTTCTTCTCTAAAATACTTAAATTTTATTGATTTGATAAAAATATTTGAAAATAATGAAAATCAATGAATTTATTTTCTTTACCAAAATAAAAATATAAGAAAGAATTAAGCCAATGTTTATAATTTGTTTAAAAATATATAGAAAACTCAGGATTCTTTAAAAATTTCATAAAGATATAATAGGATGAATATTCTTTGAAAACAGTGCAATTAAATAAATAAATAAAGGTTTCAGCAGATAAACATCAGAAATAAGATGGTAACAAATGAAATATAAACCATATTAACTCTATCCAATTTTCAATTTAAAAAACTTACTAAAAATAATTAATATTTCATAATGAAATTAAACAATCTAATATTCTACATATGCATAAAAACCTACATACACAAATTTGAAGGTTTAGAAATATTGACTTGCAATGTTGAGTCATTTTCTGGTGTTTCCGAAACTTCCTGATTCTTATATTCTTCTGCTGATATAAGGCATTGTATCTAATTGGGAAAAAAAATGAAATTCAAAATAAATATAATTTTGCCTATCAAAAATAATTAAGAATATATATATATTTTATAAAGAAATAATTATTTAATAAAATATTCATTTATTGACTACATTACAAATCTATTTTATATTTGTCAAAGTAAATTATATTTCACAAAAGAATGAGATGAAGTTCCATGACAGATAGATTGCTGGCAGAAATTTTCCTAGTTGTCTTATATATACCATGTAAATTAGAGCAGTTGTTTTTTAAAAAGCAATGCTATATTTTTTTAAAAATTAGATTTTAAAAACAAATTTAAATGAAAAAGTTCCATTTGAAATGGGATTTTTAAACAACTCTAATGTTGCATTAACTGAATATTTTTTAAAGAATCACAGTTTATTTATGATGGGTTAATTAATAGTTTCGTGATAGTTTCAACAGTTTACAGCCTTTCTAAAATGAAAATTTAAAGAATTAGTACACATTAAAATATTATACTAAATGTTTTTAAAGAAATTATTGACATAAAATTTATGCATCAACTAATACAAACCTCACATTCTTTACCACCAATGTAAAATTTACTACCATCTTCCAGAGATTCAATTTCCTTAAGTTTATATCCTATGCCACGATCAATCCTTGAAAAAGAATAATCAATAAAAACATTTTATCAATGCCATTAAAAATCTTTAATGATGAAATTAAATAAAATTTAATTTTACGATTAAAATTTAATTTCATTTAATTCACCAATAAAAACTAATTTCACCAGTTAAATTTCTTTAACTAATTAATAAAAAATAATGCAATTAACTTTAAGAGATATTCATATGGCAACAAAGTTAAACAAAAGTTTGAAAGAAGAAAAAATGCTACTTTTAATGCAATTTAAAGTACTAGCATCACAAAAATAAAAATTACCCAAATTTACGTAATTTAGTTAAAAAATTTATTTAATTTAATAAAATTTTAAATAACTTTTTAGTGAATAATAATAAAAGAAACAGTATTTAAAAATAATAAGATAAATAAAACAATTAAAAAAAAATATATTTTTCAGTTACCAGGACACCAGATATAATTGTATGAAAAATCATCATATGCATAATTTAGGCAATATTTATATTTTGCAACAAGTGGTGTGCCATTACTAAAAAGTACATTAAAAAATTTATAAAATGCATACATCTATATATAAAATTTTTCAGTATAAAATTAAGTAAATTTTGTTTAGCAAAATCTTTAATAGTTAAGTAATTTTTAAATGGAATTAAATATAAAACTTCCTACTTACACTTTGCCATTTGAATCTTTAAGTACAGCACTACGATTTTTTACTATTAGTATTCCTATAAAAATAATTAAATAAATAAAATGAAATGATTTGAGAAAAATAAAAATTTATAAAAAATTAAACATTACATAATGGCACAGTATATAAAAAATATCAAACATATATCTGATAAAAAAAAAAAGTACAAAACATTAACTTACCATCCCCTTCCCATATTTTATGCTGAAAAGAAAATAATGTTAAATTAGCAATTTAATGTACAGAAGCTACAATATTAACCACAATTTTTGAAATATAAAAACTAATGAAACAAGAATACAGGCTATTTTAAAAGGTATAAATATGGTTATTATGTTTATTTTAAATTTTAAAAATTTCATAAATAACTGAAGTTAAATTATTATTTTATTTTATGTAATACAGTTTAATATAATACAAGATGATCCTGATCTCTATTGACAAAATAATGAAGTAACAGTACACAGTAAGACAAACATAGGATTGCAGTAGTAGTAGTAAAAGACACCCAACAAATGAGAAGAAAAAAAATAAGGTGTTGGCAATGTTCCAAATAGAGATCTTGGCATAGGAAATAAATGCCTGCTAATCAAATGCAAAAAGTCCAATCTTTGAAGATTATCAATACTATGTGGAACTTTTAAGAAGGTTGCATTAAAAAAATTCTGTTACTTCACAATTTTTCCAATTGCTAGGCTAATTTACATTATTTCTGCTATTGATAACTTTATTTTTCTAGGAAGTCATTTACAACATTAAAATCAGTGTGGTTGAGCTTAAGAAAATGTACATATTTCTAACCCCTATAAATTGCTTTAATGTATAAAAAATATAAATATTGCTGAATTACATGGTAAGAGGATAAGTAAATACTACTGAATTACATGGTCTTGTATTTCTAACCAGACTGGTCAAGATTAATACATGTTTCTTATTTTAAGACAAATGTGGGCATGTTATTTTTTCATAAGTAAATACACAAAATGAACAAAAAAATAATTACTGTTTTCGATATGAAAACAAAATTGAGCGAGCTTAAATTTTTTACAGTTCAATAATAAGAATTATTAAAACAACAGCATTCCAAAGCAACTTCATTTATAACTTTAATTATAGTTAACAATCAAATTTAAAATTATTACAAGTCAAAAAATGTCAAAATTTAATAACAGTAGAATTTTAAAAAAAAAAAAATTTCAGATGACATAAACATATTCAAATAATTATGATAACAATATAAAAATTATGCATTAATTTATAAAATTATTAATTATAAAATTATGCATTAATTTCAAATAAGAAAAGAACATTGAATAAAATGAAATCCTTGATATAAAAATCATGATTTTTTTTTAAACTGTATTACAAAAATAAATTCAATTTTTAATAGTATTATAAAATTATGTTACTATTCATAATAAATATTTTTCAAATCTACCTTTTGGATGATCGTTTACACCATAGAACATTATAGTATGATTCATTTTGATCAGTATTTGAAGAATCTGATTTACAGTCAGCTAAAAAGATTTCCTTTTTTCTGTTTTCAATGTTGAAAATCTGATTTAATACTACACTAAGTGGAGAAGAGTTGTTAGTTTTTACTGATGCAGCAGTTTCCAAGGGAGTTTTAATGATTGAGTCTTTTGCTGCATCATCAAATACTGGTTCTTGAGAAATAGGTTTCAAAAGTAACTCTAAAACTTCATCTCTACTCAGATGGGCATTATTTTCCTTTTCCTTAGAAATTGTCAGTGATTCTTCCTATCAATGATTGAAAATTTTATTTGTAAGTATATTAATTATCTGATTTTTCTTAAAAAATAAAATAATAAATAAAATATAATAGTTAATAAACAATACTTATGACATCGTTAAATCTTATTTAAGAGTTAGAAAATCATAATGAAATTAACTTATTGTTTGATTAAATACCCTGACCTGTTCCTTTAGTCATCATTTCCAGCAGCTGCAACTCCATCCTGTGGTGTAATCTTAATTTATTTTTGCTTTTTATTTTTACTTTATTTCAAAAGCTCTTTTTTATATAATTATATTATTAAATATATATATATATTTATATATATTTTTCCCGTTGTTCTTTTAAACTTACTTTGAACTGGGACAGACCTTGGTCACTTGCTGCTTTGACTTTTATTCCATGAACTCTACCTACTTTGCAGACAGGAGTTGAGCCCCTGCGGGCCAAGGAATTCCGAAAATGACAAACTGACTGACTTGTTTGATTAAAAATATGTAAGTATAGTATATATATTAAAATATCATTATAAACATAAGATTTTAAATATTCTATCTTTTCTAATGTTTTTATTGATTTCCTTAATATAATTTTGTTAATAAATAGTTACATTTATAAAAATTTTCTTTTAAAGTAAAATTTTTAATGAAATAAGATGAAACACACATGGAAACTTTTTAGTAACCTTAATATATTTTATAATTCAGGCATATAAAGTAATATATATTATATTGGTTTGTGAGCACAAAAATATTTTATCTTCTCTATAAAGAAAATATAAATCAATTTATCAATCAATCATTATATTTATATGTATTAATTAATAATGCTAATGTCTATGAAATAACTCACTCAACAATTTTGTATGTGATAAGTTATGAAAAAACAATCAAGAAAAAAAGCATGCATGCATAAAAAAAAAAAAAAAAAAACTGATAAATAATAACCAAATTATACTAACAATATTGTCACTAAATTATAATTAATAATGAACTTATTTTATTAATAATGATTTAATTAATAATTATAAATATTAAATTAACATAAAGATGATATAATATATAATATAAATATTAATATTAAATTAATTTTATTAATAATTATAAATATTGAATTTATTTTAAAAAAGAAATTAGAATACTCTAATTTTTTTTGGTTAGTACATAATTAATCTGTAAGATTTTAATTATTTCCAAATCAATGTAAAATTTTGGAAGCACATAAGATGCTTTAATTAAAAATTACTCACTTCATGTTCAGTTATGTTAGTTTCAGTAACTGTAATATTTGTAGCATTGGCAGCTTTAGGATTCCATAAATTAAATAATTCATTTTCATTATCAATTTGAGTTTCAGAATTTACTGTTGGAGATAAAAATCGTAGCCGCTTGGCGGCTGATTGAAAGCTAGGAGCAGCAGATCTTCGCATATTTATTGTAAAAGCAAGAAAAATGTCATTAAAATGACTATGTAAAAATAAGGATAAATTAGAACAGAATTTTCTTTAATACATAAGTATATGTTCTTGAATTTAAAATGGACATTTACGCGTTCCGTTTTAAATGTCATTCACATATAACACCAAATATTTACTGTATTCCAAAACTGCGGGTTTTTGCAGTGGTTAGAGACAGGACGCAAGTTCCATGCGGAATAATCAGTTAAGGGGAAAATGAGAAGCTTCTTTCTGGACAACTTTCTTTTAAGGTTAAACTGATTCACCATCCAACACATAATAAATTTTTCATTTTTACTATTTGAATACCAATAAGAATATACTGACTTGCGAACTTTAGAATTAGTAAGCTGTAATGGTATAGTTCGATATGGATGTAATAAAAATAATTATCATATTAAAATTCAAAATAATTTGTGACACTTTTTAAAAAGGATATTATTATGTATATTACATTAGATTATTAATGTTAAATAATCTAAATATGAAATAAAAAAAAAGGGGGACTCTTTTTTTTTTTTTCATACGGCACGCAAAATTAAAAAGAATAATTAGTTGCTTGTTTCAATTAATAATAATTTTAAACAATAAGATGCTAACTTCTAGTAAATATTATAATGATTTAAATTCTGTACCAAAAATTATTTTTAATTTATTATTGTTATTTTTTTTAGTAAATGCGATAATAATTTGAATTCTGTATCAAAAAATTTATTTTAATTTATTGTTGTTATTTTCCCTTAATTCAATTTTAAATAAAAAATATTCTATTGTTTAACAATTTTAAATAAATTAAAATATATTTTATAAATAATATATTATTTAAAAATAAATTTTTGGAATAAAAATTGCTTTTGATTATTGTTGTAAAATGGCAAACATTAAATAAGCCAGTTCAACTTTTAATTGTTTGCATATTTAAATATTTATAATAGTTTGATATTCAACTATATATATAGGAATGAAAATTGTCCTTATTAAATTGAATTGAATTGAAAATGCTTAAAAATGTTAGGAGAAAAATTTTTTAAAGATATTTGTTTAATTTTTGAATGTCCAAATCTTGAAAAGATAAACCAATTTATTTGTTTCATTTTCATGAATACATGAAGATTGTAACTATTAAAATAATTAATGAACCGCTTATAGAACATTATCCTGTAAACTTCTGAATGTCAATAAAATAATTTTCCCTCAAAATATATATATATATATATATATATATCGTAAATAGTGACCTATATCACAGACTAGCGAGTTATAAAGTTTCTTCCAAATTGTAACCCCATTCTGCTCGAAAATAGAAGACCAGCAATTGTACTTAACATTTTAAACTGGCGGATTGCCCGATATACTTCTTTCTGAAGTATCAACACAGTATCCTCATTTTATATCAGAATTTCTTCTTATTAACTCAAAAGGCATGAGACCACCGCTATGTTTCAACATTTAACAATGAAGGAGCTAGAGGCCCTACTCTGCCATGAATCTCCGTATTAATCTAAAATAAGAGAATTTCAATGTTCATTCTTTGAACTCTCTGGTTATATTTCTAAACTTAGTTGTCTTTATTTTTCATCTGAACTATTTGTTAATTTTTAAATTTCCTCGCTCTCTTAAATTTAACTTTTTACTATAAATAACTAAAAAGGAATTTTATTTTGATTCACCTATTAAAATAACCAAAGAGCAATAGACCATTTTAATTTGCCTCTCAGCTCAAAGATAGGAGCTACAGGTCGCTACATGACCAAGGTACTGCATCAACTCACAACACAAATACTATCTCATTATTTGCAAATGTTTGAAGGTGATTGATAACTATACGTTCTTGAAATTATTTTTAATGCTTTCTAATTGATTAGTTTGCTATTAATTAGTAAACATTGAATAAAATTATTTTTAATATTTTAAGTATCTTGATGCTTCCTTCAAAGCTGAAAGTCTAAAAATAATTTACCCATCTTCAGTCACTTTTTAAAGAAAATGGAGACAAAGAAATGATTTGTCAGGGCTCTGATAAAAGAAGCAGGTCAACCACGATCTGCGTATCTCTGCTTTTAAATGAATAATTAAATAGCAATTATATTTTTAAGCATAATGCGATAGAAGTTATAATTAATATATTTTTTTTTTTCCAAAATGTTTTAAGTAAATGATAAACTAATAATAAAAATTTTAAGAAAATATTTGAGGCAATTAGATATTTATGATTCATATATGTATTTACAAGATTGAAATTTTTAAACTTATTTTTTATATGCGTTTTTACAGGATTAAAACTAAAGCTGTTTTTTTTCTCTCTCTCTCTCTTTTCGGTAGTTTACTTTCTGTATCAAATAGCATGTTATGCATGTAAAAAAAATTAATTGTAAAAATTTCTGCAAAAAGTTCCGAAAATATATTCAGTATTATTCGGATCATGGAATATACACTTAGTACTTTATTAAAAAAAGATATATTACAGAAATTAATTTTTAATCTTATGCACTTTAGTTCAGGGTGTTGAAACTGAGGGGGCGAGTAGGAGTTCTTGAAACACTACACACTTATCTATATATTTAAAATTAGCATATAATTTTTCCTTCATCTTCTGTTTCTCCTATTCTTCTTCGATTTCCTTCAACTTTCGTTACTCAGTAATTCGATATTTTAACCCAAACAAGTATGCACGTAATCTCCCACCACGATTTCTGAAGATGATTATCCGCGCATGCTCACTTTATTTTGTTCGCACGCACACATGCACAAAACTTTAAAAACAACCTACTTTTTTTCTTGTATTGTAAATTAAATGTAATAAACAATACATACTATGATATAATAAAAAAGAATATACTCTTTTGCGGGAATTTGATATGGAATATTGCATATATTTAATAAATATTTCATTATTTGGTTCAATAATTGTAGTAACTCAGATCAAAAGAATTTAGTCATCGATTTATTATTTATATGAATGCTTAAAAAATTTTTCTCATATATGTATACGAGCACAAATTAGTTTGTGTCTTTTGATATGTTATTTAGTGACAACCCAAATTACTTTCAAGTTCGCAATTTTAAAAGGACCGTGTTTTTGGACAATTGCATAAAATACGTTAGGAATTCTGGTTTACATTGCTCTCTACTTCATTTGCCCACATTAGGCTAATTAGACCGGAACATACAGTTTAACGTGGATTCCAAACCACCAACAAACATCCATGCCACTGCCAGGATTCTAACCTGAAGCCTGGGGTACAAACAGCCAGTGGGCTAGCTAATTGGCTCAGGAATTCTGGAGACAAAAATTTTCTAATAACTAACATTTTGATAGCTGTAACTCTTGTTAAGATAATAAATAAATAATAACGGGGATAGAGATCCTTAATATAAGATAGAGTTTTATTGAAAGATGTCCCTATATGTCGGAATCCCTATAAGTGCAAAGCCTTGATAATTTCCATGGTGAAGTTTTGTTTATTATATCTTTAGACACTTCTTCCACCAACAAATGTTGTATTATTGAATTAATGCTTGTTAATGCATGCATTAATGCTTGTTAATGACGTTATCTGCTTGTTAATGCATGCGTCATGTACCAATTCCTTGACATGTTTGCAAGCAAATGAGAATTTTATTTCTCCATGAGAGGTATAATGTTTGTCACATGGAATGGAATGCTGCTTGTGTCCTGTCTTGCGTGACTCATAATGATTGTGACGTGACTCTCATTTTCGAAGTGGATGTCAGAATTAGTTCCCCGATAATGGAGCAATTTTTGCCATAATTATGTATTCAATCTGGCTATCAAATTGCGGATATATTACACAGAAATAAGACTCGAAATTGTTTCATCATTGGTATGTAGTATTCTTCGATTAACTAGAAGTATTATTCCCTCTTAAATTATTTTAATGAGTATTTAAAGAATTTAGAATTGGGGTCTATGGATATTTAAGGAATTAAAGATAAAATCACATTTCCAAAAGTTGAGGAAGCTGTAAAGGGTCTGGCAGTTGCAGTTAATGAAATGGAAAAAAAAATAACATTAAAAGTTTTCTGATTAATATCTCGCAAAAACCTAGAAAAGGAAAAAAATAGGACAGAGTTTATAAGAGATGTAAAATCAACGATTAATTACAGAAGAATATTGTTATAAAAAAAATGTGGAACTCAAGATTAATAAGGGGTTAGTAGAGATTAATTAGGTAAATTCTAGATAGAGAATCCAAGAACAGCATAATGAGTGTCATTACAAAATTTTCTCCTTCCGAAAGAGGTTGGTATGAAACACTTGCACTGCATATCAGACTCGCCGCAATGCAAAAAAGAGGACTCTGAGATGATACTCAAACATAATACAGAATTTCTACAAAGTATAACATAATGCACTAAGGAATTATTGAAAACTGCAAAATATGTCAGTAATACAAGACATAATAAAATATCGAGCAAATAATCTTGAAACCGATTAGCATAATGAAGCAAGTTATGATCATAATAAAGATAATGACAAAAATGCTACAGTTTCAATAATAAAATAACAGTAATAGTTTCTTATAAATGTAAACAGAATTAATATGAAATAAAAATTGGAATAGAAACTTTCTCTCACTTTCAGTTTTAACTTAGTCCAGAAACTTCATGGGTTATATGTAAATTGTTCTTGTCTAATTGTATATTATTTGGTCACAAAATTGAAGCATGTAAGTGCTTAGCAGTTAAAGTGCGTCGATCAACGGCAAACGATGTGATAACTATAATAAATCTGAACAAATGCGAACATACGTTTTTTTAACTAGTACTTATTTGCAAAAACAATTTTTATTTGCTTTTATAAATATTTTTTGAAATAAATTGGTAAGTAACCGTATTTCACTTAATTATTTTAAATGTTGTTTCTTAAAATGTTGCACTAAAAAAATATAAATTAAGAAACAAATTCTAATTATTCATTTTTAAATTTAAAAAAAATATGTAGTTATAATGTATTTATATTAAATGAAGTAGATTGCTAAATAATGCCTTATATGAATTGAGGGTGCAGTTCAAGATTCTAATTTTCCAATTACCATTTCTTCCATGAAGCAGACGCTCTTTTGAACAATCTTTTTTTTTTTTTTTTTTTTTTTTTTTTTAAATCTTCTATAACCATTTTTTAAAAAATATAGCTACTTTTTTTTTTTTTAATTTTAATTTCTTGCTTAGTTTAAAATTATTTTAAATATTTTTTTGTTTATTTCATTTGGGCTGGTTTCATTTTGGTTTATTTCACTGGGCTGCACTTCACTTCTCTCATGTTTCCTGCTACTTCACCTGCATTCATCACGTTTCTATCGTCCGTCATGTTTTTATTACTTTATTTAGATAATAATCTAAGGCCCTGCTGACCATTGTATGTAATAAAGACGAAGAGCAACACATTATATTGTCATAATACATTTAAAAACTATGAAACTTTTATTCACAGAAAATAAACGAATTCCGATTATTTTATTTGGTGAGTAATCAAAAATTACGAAAATTCTATTAGTAATTTCTAATTAAATAAAAAATAATTTTTATTGCCACAAGATGACACCGAAAATTGTTTGTTAAAGAATTCGAATACAAAATAATATCACAGTCCTTTTCGCATCTGACACCATTGTGATACTTTGCTTCTTGTTTTACTATCGCTTGCGTCTATTGTTTTTATTTTTTACTTTCATTAGAAGTTTTGAACTGAATATGTTTTTTATATTAGAATTCTGAATTCCATAGAAAAGTTTGCTGACAGTTTATTATTAATGATGATTACCAACTTATTTCTTTGATGTAAAATAGTTGTTGTGTGTGTCTATTAGCTCTATTTAGTCTAGTTCTATAACGGTGGGAAAACCACATGATGTGAATATGTGTTGTCGTAGCTTTTACTTTTGAGGTTGTACTCCTTGCAAATGATAAAAAGAAGTAGACAATACCTATCGAATAAAATATCAATGCCAAACTATAAATTAATATTTGTATTTAAAAAAAAAAAAAAGAAGTATAACGCTTTAATTTTATGCATAATTACTTTAGTATAAGACATGATTATTATATACAAAAAATTCTTCGGTAGTTCAAATAATATACTTCAATTCCATTTATTAACAAGATATAGAAGTTGTAATTTTTAAAAAAGTTTTAAATTAATTTAAAACATTATTTAGAGTTTATTTATTTATACAAAAGTTTAACGTTTGCTATCAAATTTTTAATGAAATTTAGAAAGATATTTGAAGAAATTTCGATACATTTTATTTAAAATAGGAGAAATGTATATTTATATGTAGCTTATAAGTTGGTGCTTGTTTTTTAAATAAAAACTAATATTTGTTCATATTAATATTTATAACATTAAATAAAAATCTTTACTAATGCTTTTGTTATAAAAATATTTTATTGTGACTTAATTAAAATTAAATATATTTTAATATAACAACATTATTAAATTATTATTTGGCGTTATGCGGCTTCAATAAGAAGCACGCTTTTTTAAAAATATGTTAGAAGTTTAAATAATTGTATATGAAATTGGCTAAAAAAAATGTATTTGTTATTAAAAGAGTTTCGATGGATGAAGCATTATTATTAAAATTTGATGACAAACACAATCAGACTGAAATATGGCGCAGAGAGTAATATTCCGTGAGATTAAAATCTAGCCTTTCTGAATCAATTATTCCTGAAATTCGCGATTTCTCGCCAATTTCACTAGCATTAAACACGTCATAAAATTTTGATGCAATAAGAAGAGCCAAATGTAACTGTCGATAGACGCTTAATTTTAACCCTCTTTTGCGCAAAGCAGGAAGGTTAAAATCTGTCCTTACTTTAACGCTAAAGCATATTTATAAGCAATATTCTGTTATTAATTGGGTTGAGTTATTTTTCGAATATTAGTAACTAGGGATTTTCAAAAATATCGAATTTAAAACGCTACATGAAAATGTCAGCTATTATCCAACTAAAAATACCGAAATTTAGTTAAAGTAAAATGCAACAAATTTTCTCTAATAAAAACTTAAAACATTAAATTGTATTTATATTATTTTATATTTTATTTGTATTTATATTGTTTAAATATTATAAAAAAAAATATTGCTAAAAGATAAAAAAAATTCAAAATTTCTCAATAAAAGACGTTATTTTTTTTAGTTTTATAATTTTTTTTTTTTATATAAAAATATTAAACGTTAGTTCTCGATATGAAAATTTCAACAACATAATCGATTGACTGCAAGGTACAGCTGTGTTTATTTTTGTAAGTGAATATTCTGTCAAAATACTTTACAATACGTGTCATATTATACCTAAAATCATCATCGGGATGTTTGTTTTGTTCTTCAAACTTTTGTAATTGCTTTAGTATGGTTGAACAGCTGGCCGAGTGATTCCTTGATATAAAATGTGCAGAAAATGCCGGTAATTAGCAAACAGAAACTAACAAGTGCCGTATCATATCAGTGATCCGAGCTGTTATTAAATTTACTTAAAATAGATTTATTATAGTATTGTCTTCCTATTGGAGCTTTAAAAGTAATTATACAAATTAATTAATTATTATTATTTTTTTTCTTAAAATTTGAAGCTTTGCTTGTATTAAGTAAAAGTTATGAAATTATAAATATTATAGATTTGATTTACTTTTTTTTTTCCCCCTAAGAAGTGCTTTAATAAACATAAGTCATTTTGCATAATTATTTTTGAAACCTAATTTTAATGTGCAATTATTTTTAGTAAATTTCTATTCATTTATTTATGAATATGTTTTGTTTCCTAGTAATTGCACGAACGTAAAATTACACAAATTGATGTACAGAATTTTTACGGATCTTATTATATTTGAAATATAATTATTTTGTTTTATTAATTTTAATATTGTGGTGATCATTCTCAATTTTATGTTAGGTGCCTTAAATTCTTATATAAGATTTGTTGAATATCCATTCTTTTGATAATATGGAAAGTATTACAAAACTAACTTATTTTAATATATGTATACATATGTAATTAATAAATCTCATATTATATATATATATATAAATATAGATAAATAATAATCACTAATACATGTATTAATTACATTTTTTATATATATATATATATATATTAATAAATTTGATTTTATACAAAAATTTTACTATTAGATAACATTTTATTATTAGGAAAAAATGCAAAAATACAATTATTTAAGTTACTGTTAATATAGTAATATATGTTGCATTTTCATTCATTTCAGAACCAAATTAATATTTTACATAAAGCAATGCTATTTTACTATTTATAGTATTTACAATAAATGCTATTTTATTATCTATTGTGTTTCCTATAGTATTTTACATAAAGGGATACCACTTCTAATGTTGTTCTTCAAATATTTTAATCTCACTCATTCTCTCTCTCTCTCTCTTCTATGATTACTTAAAGAGTCATTCTGGAGTACTATGAGCCTGATATTTTAAAAAAATAAAAAATAAAAAAATAATTTACTAATAAAATATAAGAAAATAATATGTAGCTTTTAAATTTTAAAAATACTGATTAGTGTTAAGTTTTTTCCATTGTAGTGACAAATATAATATTGTCATTTTTTTATTTTTGATATAGTAATTAATTAGTAAATTTCTACATTATTTATAACTTATATTTTATAAAAATTATAAAGAATGGAGAAGCATCTATTCAGAATGTTTAATATTGTTTATTTTTTTTGTACATCAAACTAATGTGTCATTTATATCACAAAATCTTTATATGTACTTGTATGTCAAATAAACAACACTTGAATATTTTTTTAACATATATCCAAACTTGTAAGGTCTGTTTATAAAAAAAATAGACTGCTAGTGTAAGTAACATAAAAGCATCCTTGCCAATAATGCTTCTATATTTCTTACTTAAAATTCATAGTTTTCTTTGTAAAAAGTGAGGTTTTTAAGTGATGTACACAAGGATCATAATTTAATTAAAAAAATATGTTGGCTCTTTTCAATAGATAAATTAAAGCATAATCTGAAACATTAATATGTAGCACTTCTGTAAAATAATGTTATTTAGCTATCTGATTTTTTTTTTTTTTTTTTATAAATAGCGGTATTTCTTTTACTTTTTAAATATTTTGTCCACAGCATGCGTACTGTAGATTACCCCTAAATGAAATAAAATTGCATGATTATGCTATGTATTTTGGATTTAAAAAAAAAAAAAAAAAAAAAAAACGCAAATTAAATTTATGGTACAATTTTTGATTTATTAAAACTATCTAATTGAGAATTTCTAAAGTTAACTTCAAGTTTGTTTTCATTATATTGAATCATAATTTCTTGATATTGCATTGAATTACAAATTCAGAAACTTAGCAAAAGGTTTACATTAGGTATGAATTAAATTCCTTACATTTTTCATTAAATTAGAGTTTTATTAAAACATAGGATCAGTAAATTAACATTGAGATTAAATTATAATAAATCACAATAATTAAATTACATATCTAAAGAATTTATATTTTATCTCTAAGAGATTTTCCATAATCATATGAATATAAAAATTTAAATCAAAATAATTTATATTTACACAGTAACATACTTTCCTATTTTATAGATATTTTATATTAAACTATAATACTCATGGCATTATAAAATAGTAAAAAATTCCTTAAGTGAATTCATCTTAATATCATTACTGTAATTATGTGAAATATTTTTCTGATTTTAATATGTAATAAGAAGAAATCTATTTCTAATATTTTATTTATGGTTATTGTGTTTTAATTTTACAACAATTTGTCAGGAAATTAATTAATTTTTGGTTATTTTAAATTTTATATTCTGATTATTTGATTACAGATATTGGTAATGTTGAAATATAAACACAATTTACTTTCATATATTTGAGTTGAAATTATTTCTAATAAAATTTAATTTAGTTGGATACCCAAGGAAGTATTTTGATTATGAGCTATTTAATCAATTTAAAAAAGAAACTGTTAAAAGCCTGTTAATATTAAAATTTTATTTCAGTTAAGTTTAAATTTTTTATACATTATTTTGAAATATATGTAATGCTTTGAAATAAGTAAAATCATTATCATCTTATTCAAAAGTGTTTTTGATTTGCTACCTTAATTCTAGATAAGCATATTTTAATTAATGTAGATTAAAGCTTAAGTTGCATTTTTACAAAAAATGATTAAGTTTCCTTGCAAGATATACAAATTATATTTTTAATATAAAATTTTTAAATCTATGAAGCTTTTAAAACAACTCCACTATATATCTGTTTATTTAAATTTATTTTATTTATCAGTTTAAAAAAGATATTATTTCAATTTTATCTGTTATTATATTTTAATCATAAATAGCTTGTAATCTGAACAAAAAATAAATATAAATAATCAATAATAATACTTATTTATAAAGTAAAATGTAACATAAAAGTTTTCCAGTATTTATGACATTGTAATATTGACTTCAATTGTGAGCAGTTTAAAATTCAAAGTATATAAATATTAAAATGTGTCTGTTATAATTTTTTTTTTTGTAAACTTTTGGCTTTGGCTAATATTAGATAGATTAGCAATTAAGGATTAATTATATAATTGCATTGATTTATTCTATTTAAAAACATGTATAAAAGTCATTAATTTAAAAAAGTAGCAATTTTTGTATATAAATTTTTATTTATATTACATTTGTATATTTCCTTCCCATTTCTTTTTTTTTTTTTTTTTTTTTATTCATTATTTTGTGAATGATTTAGGTTTTATATCTTCCTTTAATTCTTTTAAAACCTTCTAAAAATTAAAAAATATCGAAGTTGCATGAAATAATTTTATAAATTTACTATTTGCAATTAATTTTTAAAAATAGAAAAGAAAGCATCCAAGAAAGTGACTTGTAATTTTTTTTATGTTTTACAAATATATTTTATTAAATAAAGTAATACAGTTTGTGTATTATCAATGTAATTTTGGTATGACATATAATTCCAAATTAAAATATTTTTAAGAAAAGCCTATAAAAAAATTACTTACTGCTATAGCATAAAGGGATTAGGTGTTTTCTTGACTCTAAAAATAAAATATTACACTGTTGCTTTCATAATTTTGATTCTTTATCCAAATATACATACTATCAGCCACATCTGAAAAATAAAATTTTTATCTTTACCACTATTTTTAAGCCATAAAATCTAGCATAGTGTAGAGATTCTACCTAGATCCTGCCTATTTGGATTCTACCTAGTGATTCATTGAATATGAGATAAATGTGTGGAACCCTATTTCAAATAATGGAATTATCCTTCTAGTGTCATTTAAACAGTTTATGATCATAATAGCTATATTTCAGCTGTTTCTGTAATTGTTTCTTTATGTTTCCACTGCTATTTACTGTTTTATATGTATATAATTGTAACATGTTCAATTTTTATCTTTTTACTTACTAGTCGATTTGTGGATGTGGCATGGAGAAGGCAGATTTATAAAATGTTAAATATGCTTGTTTGTCTCAAAATTCTTTAACTTTAAAAGGTTTATTATTGATTTTAAAATTTTGTTTAACCATGTATGGCTATAGTAAAAAGCGTAAGTTTTTTTATATGAGTTTATCTTGATTAGATTTTTATCTATCTTGATTAAAATAATCAAAAAAAAATCTCATGTGAAATAAAATTTTATATAATTTTTTTCATTTTTTCATAGTTATATTTAAAAATTTTTACTTCATTAATATTATGAAACTATTTTTTTTAGAATGGTATCCCGAACTTTGAAGAAATATATTCTCTTTATTTGTTGTCCTTTATTTTTAATATTTCTGCTATATCGATCATTTTCTCCATGTACTATTCAAACAAGCAATGGTGTGATGGTAGCTGCACAGGTTAGAATTTTCTTTTTTTACATTTAAATGTATTTGCTCAAATATGTATATTAATTTTTTTTTTATATTATTGCAAGGTTGAAAAAAAAGTTGTTCTTTTTTTTTATTTTGTCATTTCTGTTAGTTTACAACCAGTTTCTCAAGGGAAAAAAGTTTAATTTTCAGTTGTTTTATTAGCAATATTAACTACTAGAAAATTAATGTGATATTTAACATCAAATTATTTTATTTAAATTATACACAGTAATATTTCTAAAACTTGAATACATGAGTCTGCGATGCATAAATTTTATAATTTAATCTTCATTGTTAAGTAAAGCTATTATTATTTAATGTGGTATGATTATGGGTTTTCTTTCCTGTGCTTTTATAAATGAAACAATAAAAAAAATTGACTCTTTGGAGCTTTTTTTTTTTTTTAAATTATATTATTATTAAATTAATATTAAAGAACTTAGTATAAATGAATTTTTTTGCTTCATTTTTCTTTTAAAGAAATTTAACAATTTATTTCTGTGCTGAAGCATGCAAATAATGCTTTAAAATATTTAAAATAAAAACCAAATGTGAATTTTTATATCTATAAAAGGAAGATAGCTTGATTATTAGTTTGGCCTTTTGTGTAATTAGTGTCACTTAAAATTATAGACTACTGTAATATAATTACAGTTATTAGTTACTATAGAGATCTTTCTGTTCTTTCTTATGTGAAATAGCAATATGGGCTAATTCACAAGAAGGAATTTTTCTGCCTTTCCTTCTTGTGGCTGTGTTATTAGGTAGCTTCCGTGTGTATTTGGAATAATATTGGATATGTCATAAAATTTCCATGCTGAGTAAATGTAATATTAAGTTAGTATTATTGGATTGACATATATAGGTGTATGTGTAATATTTATATATTGTTCTGAATATATTTTCTATCCTTGAATTTTATTTTAATGCATTTGAGACATTTTAAATCAGACAGGACATTTTTAAAATTATTATAAGTTAATTATTTAAATTTTTTAATATATGTATAATGTATACATTAATTATGGTAAATAAAATATTAAATATAAAAGTAAGACATAATGGATTTTGAATATCGATATTAATTAGCAAACAAAATTATTTTCGAAATTAAGAGTAATAACTAAATGCAAGCAAACTCTTTTGTCTTTTATCAAAATCAAATACTGTATGCTATTTATACCATAAACAATAAGAAAATCATTAATATGTTTTCATGATATTTCTGTTTATTTTTAGCGATACATCATGGGACAGGATTCTAAAAAATATGTTTATAACAGAAGCATGCCCATAATTTTTATTGGAGGAATGCCTCGCAGTGGAACTACTTTGCTTCGTGTTATGCTTGATGCTCATCCAGATGTTCGATGTGGAGAAGAAACACGTGTTATTCCACGATTATTAAGTCTTAAACAGCAGTGGCTAAAATCTCCAGTGGAATCAAAAAGGCTTGAAGAAGCAGGCATTAGTGGCGATGTAAGTGTGGAAATAGTTTTCTTCAAAAAAAGTATTAATGTTTAGGGTTTAAAAAATTAGATTAGATATCTACATAAATTTAAAAATGAATATTATGTATAAGGATATATATGGGCCAGAATGGTACCACAGGTTTTCGTGTTCAAGTCCCGGCGATGCCATGGATATTTGTAGTGGTTCAGAATCCACTTTAAACTGTAGGTCCCAGTCTAAGGTGACTATAGAGCGTTGGGCTGACAACCCTACACCGTAAAAACATCTTATGTTTTGAAATCTGCCAGTAGGCAGATGGCCTCTGCGCACAATGGGGCTGTTGCGCCAATCATGATGATGAAGGATATATATATTTTAAAGCTAAAAGATTTTTCTATGTTTTTTTTTTTTTTAACTTTGTAGCTTCTGTTTTTTTAAATTTAAAGGTTAATTTCTATTTTTTTTATATTCATTTAATAGTAGTTGCTTATTATTAATTGATATTTAAAAATTGATTGAATTTGTTATAGGTTTTAGACAATGCTGTAGCATCATTTACCCTAGAAATTATTGCTCGACATGGAGAACCAGCTCCACGATTGTGCAACAAAGATCCATTTACTCTTCGTTCTGCTGTCTATCTACATTCACTGTTTCCTAAAGCAAAATTTATTCTGCTTATAAGAGATGGGAGAGCTGTTGTACATTCCATTATATCAAGAAAAGTATGTTAATTTATAAAAGCTTGTGATTTTATTTTCATTATAATATAAACATATTGAGTACCCATATCTTAATATGATACATTCTAATTTTGACAATAGACTCTATTAAGACTGTATTTTAACCCACAGATATGAATTTCAGCAATTAAACAAAATTTATAACCATCATGATAATTAAATGCATTATTTTATTCCTTATCTATACTCATTTAAAAAGCTCAGCCCATAGTACCTTTACTTTTAAATAATTAATGTCAGTTTGCAGAAAAATTGATATCTTTAAATATTATTTAAAAACACATATAAGATTTTAATTTAATTTCATGTTTTGAATAAACGACAACAAAATTCTAAAATAATTATAATATATCTGAAACTATATAAGACAATTATTGAGAAATTGATTTTCTTTTAATCCAAAGTTGAATATAGCTAAAAGTATTAGAATTAGTAGAATTTAAATTGTAACTTTGGAATCTTGGTATAAGTTAATAAAATTCCCTTAAAATGTAATAAAAAATTCAAATTTCTAAATACAAACTTTCAGTTAGAAAATTGTAGCATGTTGGTTTCATAAATGGAAATAAAAAATGTATTCTAAGTAATAATAAACATTGATAAAAATTTCTATGACAATTTTTTTTCTCTATCTTCAAAACTTTTAACATGGATGTAGCATTATTTGCCATTTGATTCAAATTAAAAAGAAATCAATTATAAATAAATTTCTGAATTAAAATTTAATTGCATACTCAAGTTGATAAAAGTAATTAATTTTTTTGAATCAAAATTTTACTGAACTTATTACGTACTTATAACTTACAGATTTGGTAACAGAAAATTTAAATTAATGTAAAATTTTTATCTTCTTTAAACAAAATTTTTAAGAGAAGTTAATATTAATTTTTAATATTAATTTTTTTAATATTAATTAAATAATTTTAATTAATATAATATTTTTAGTAATTAGCTTTTTATATTAATTTTTTTAGTAATTAGCTTTTTTTAGCATTAATATATATAGATTTATTTTCATATTTTTAACTAAGCTTATTTTGGATATGATAAGCTTTATTAATATTTTTAAATAATATTTATGTCATTTTATTTGTTAATTAATTTATTTTTATATTTTTCAATTTATTGTTACATTAGTGCAATTGTTAAATTTTTTATTTTTATTATTTTTGTAGGTTACAATAACTGGTTTTGATTTAAATGATTATCGACAATGCTTAGTTAAGTGGAATGCTGCAATGTCTGCTATGTATTCTCAGTGTCTTAGTTTAGGACCTGATATTTGCATGCCAGTTCATTATGAACAAGTAGTTTTACAGCCAAGACCATGGATGGAAGACATTTTGAAATTTTTAGAAATACCCTGGAATGAATCTGTTTTGCATCATGAAGAATTAGTTGATAAACCTGGTGGAATATCTATATCAAAGTATTTTTTTTTTTTTTCTTACTTTTTTGTTACATTTCATCTTATGAAATTAATGTAGTACAGAATAACTTATTTACACATTTATATTATTACTATAATTAATCATTTATTTACACATTTATATTATTACTAGCACACATAACCTTGCATTGCCAGGAAAATAAAACTTATTAACTCTTTCTTATCAATGAAATAAGTTGGTAGGCATCATCAATAATAAACCATCAACAAATTTTTCTATAGAATTTGGAATTTTAATATTAAAAACACTTTTAATCATGAGTCCAAAAATGTAAAAAACAATGAAAAATAAAAACTATAGACCACTAGTGGTAATAAAATCAAAAGCGAAAAGATCAAATTGGTGTTTGATGCGGAAAAAAATGTGATGCTATTTTCCACTCATAACTTTTTAACAAACAATTGTTAGCATCATCTGATGGCAGAAAAAAATAATAAGTTTTTTATTTAATTAAAAAATTATTAAGAATCTTTTTGTGATTTTTGAATGCTATAGTTTTTAAAAGTATTATAACATTATAATGCATTGTTATACATAAAAATTACAGCTTTATTTAATTAAAAAAATAATTAGGACTTTTTATTTAACAATATTTTAAAGAAACAGAAATATATTTCGAAAAAGCAAATAAAAATTTTGTTCTAATAAGTTTTAAAAATCATTTGTTTAAATGTATTTTAGTTTAAAAATATTTGATTTTAAATAACAACCTAACAAAAAAAGTACGCGATTTCTGAAGAAGTTGTAAAAATGCAATTTTACATTGGAAAAATACAGTTTTTATTAAATTGAAAAAAAAAAAAAAAAAGAAATAGTTATTATTCTTTTGTAATTTTTTTTTTTGCTATGCATCAGATTTGGATTTCTAAGTGTTATAGTTTTTTTTAAGTTAAGGTTGTGTTTCAGGTTGGAATATTGTACATGTACATATGCAAACATTCATATGTACATGTTCAGTAAACATTTAGCTAGCTGTACATTTGCAAACATTCATTTTTCTGTACGGATTTATTATTATCATTATTTAAACAAATGTGTTGTTGATTTATCAAGTTATAGGCATATGAATGCATGAAAATTCCCTTTATTCTATATTGATAAAAATCTGTAAAACTATTTAATACTATTGATAGTAAAGAAATAGTATTATAGATATTAAATACAATTTCATAATGTTAATGGACTCAGAACCGTGGTTATTGGAAGACTTCTTTGAAGGGATTTGCATGTAATCTATCAGGTGTACAAAATATTCAGATAGGAAAATGAAAAGAATTGTGATCATGAGATTAGTAGTATAATATGTGAAGGTTGAAATCTGATGAAAAATATTTGCAATGAAAACGTTGAATGGATTACATTCTCATTGCTTAAAACGGTTGCTTTCAAGGAAGAACTGAATATAAAAATTAATCTTTCATTTTATTTCTTTTGTAAAATTTAAATAGTTTAATATTTTTAAAAATTATTTATGTATTTTATTTTTAAAATTATTTAGTGTCTAGTCTGATTTAATTTCCAGAAATTTTTTTATCATGTATTTCTAAAAGTAATTTATAAGTAAGTATTTTGCACTTCCTTACAAATAATTGAAAAATTAATTCTTTAAACTTATTTTAATTAAAATGAAATAACATCTCTATAAGCTAGCATTATGTATCTTTTTCCAACTTTTTAATTTAGTATCCCCATTATCGGCTTTATTAAAATTATAATATTTACTATTTTTATAGGATATAGTATTTCCACTAATATAATTTTTCTGAATTCGAATAAAAATATAGTCGTTTCCAGTTTTATATTCTTATATAAAAATGCAAGTCAATTAATATCTAATCCTCATTAGAATGTCAAGAGTCATATTACTTAAAAATTTAAGGAATCTATTTATTCACTGTATGATAAAGGTTTTTTTTTTTTGTTTTTTTTTCTTTTTGACATTATGATTATCTAAATATAAATATATTTAATGAATAAATTTAATTGTATATAATCTTTAGTAGTTAATGATGCGATATATATGTGTGCATATTTACAAAAAAAAATGTGGATATGTTTTCAGCTTTGTCTAATTAAATATATATACAATATGTTTAAATATATATTCAAATGTTTTAATTATAATATAATCTTGTATGGACAACTTGAAAGGGATTCTTGAATTAAGGATTTAAAAATATAGAACAAGAATTGCTAGGGCCTGGAGGACAATAGGTTCGATTTCTGAATTGAAAAATCTTCATTCAAAACTTCTTCAAATCATGTCAAACCGTAAATTTCCATACATATATCAGGATGGAGTGATAAATCTGTAGGTCAGAAAGTCCTTTCTTGGTTTCTGTATAGGAGGAAAATGCAAATCTCCAGATGCCATGTGTGAGGTTATTCTAAATTATTGTGACATTAAGAAATTCAATGATTGAGGCAGTGATAACTTTTCTTCCACGATGAATCTGACTCTAATTAATCATAATATCATGCATAATTTTGAACCAAACTCATTTATGGTACAGGAATAACATATGATAAGTTTCTATAAAGTATAATACTAATGGAGCCATAGTATAATGATAAAATTAAAAATATACGTCATTTACCCAAATCAGCCTTAATACTGTACATGTTTATACCATTGCCAACATAGTGCCTAATTTTTGTATTATCTGTGTTGTTGACAAACCCTAATATATTTTCAAATTTCTTGTGACTCATATATTACTAAAGACACTCTTCTTACTAAATATTAGACTGTCCCTTCACCTAAGCTACGAAAATTAAATTAATACATTTTATTAATGCTTTAACTACAAATTCATGATTTAGTTAAGCATTCTCATAAAATTGGATACTTTGTGTATGGCTTTTCATAAATACGTCTTATATTGCTTTAATTTTTAATAATTTTTTAAAAAGAAAATTCCTTACAAATACTATTGTAATGTATAATTTATCATTTCTCAATTATTAGTAAATTAAGCATTTATTGATTTAGAGGCAATGAAAAATTGAATTTAAAAAGTTAGATTTTATAAATTATTTTCTGTATAATTTTTAAAATATTTTGCAGCATTATACAGAAGAAACCTAACTTTCACTTAGCAATTGTCATTCTGATGGAAATTTGAAAATTAATCAATATACAATCAACTTCTTATTAAATAGCTCTTTGGAAAATTTACACTTATACAATTTTAGAATTTCAGTATGATAATTCTCATTATTCTACCCATTCAAATATTTTAGACTTTTTATTTTTCTTTTTAAAAATATAATAATAATAATCAAAGCTTTAGTTGCACAGAATCAAGTTTTTTTGAGATGGGCAAATGTTACCAGTATGTGGAATAGTTTTATTTTAATATCAGCAGTAATAATGCAAAAACAGCTAATAGTAATCTTTTATTTATATTTTAGCAATGAAAATCAAATTTCATACTTCCTGTTTTATAATTCTTAAAAAATGAAATCTTATTATGTCATATTTTTCTTGTCTCCAAATAAATGTAATAAGAGTTACTGTATTCTATTATTAAAATTATTTTGTGTTGCTCAATTTTATTGTAATTTTTGTTTTCAGGTTGGAAAGATCTTCAGATCAAGTTATCAAACCAATTAACATCGAAGCTTTAACGAAATGGGTTGGTCAAATTCCAGAAGATGTTGTTCGAGATATGGCAACTATAGCACCAATGTTGTCTAGCCTTGGATATGATCCAAATGCTAATCCTCCAGATTATGGTAAACCAGATGCATTTGTTTTAAAGAATACGAATTTTATAAAGAAAAACGAGCAGCTTTGGGCTTCTAAAGAAAGAGAGCTACAAAAACAAAGAGATTTATTAAAGAAAATATATAACCGTAATAAAGGATCTCAAAAATCTGGTAGCAGTAGTAATTTTGAAGCTAAAGGAATTAATGATAAAATTACTTGAAAAAATAATTGGAATGACTAATTTTTTTTTTATGTGATGGAGTATTCATGTTGATATCAATTGCACACAAATACAGCTACACTGATCTTCCATCTGACCAATGTTTGTCTGCTCTCGAGTTTTAATTGTTAGAATTTCTATTTATAAATTTTTAATATTTTAAAAAGAAATCTATGCAAAGTATGCATTTTTATTACAAATATGATATCAACTCTAGAATATTTATTCATTCTAAAGTTGCATTTATGCTCTAAGTCTTGTATTTTGTATGTTTGAAAAAAATGCTAGTCATTAAATATTTAGATCTGAAAGCTTTGAAAAGTATTTTTGTTTATATCACATAAGAACTATTTATTTTTTACATTTGTTTTTACACTATATTTTGGAATGAATTGTTCAGGCAATTATTTAAAGGTGATACATATTGTATTTAAAAAAAAAAACTCTTTATCAATATCTTTATTTATATTGATTACTGTATGCTGAAAAATCAATTTGGATTATTTAATTATAGCATTTAAATATATTGTGTATAACACACTATCTTTTAGAAATATTTATCAATTGTAAGAAGATGAAAATTAATTCAATATTAATCATACTAGTACTTAAATATTTTATTTCCAAGTCTTCGGTTTAAATTGAGTGCATTTCTGTTTGCTTATAAATTTAAATCAAATTATTAATCATGTGATATATAATTAATGCCAATCTTTGAAATAATTTATTGTTAATTGGAAAATGGACTAATATATTTATTCATGTTTTATTGCACATGAATTTTATTTTGTTGTGCACAGGTGTGTGTGGGAAGGGAGGCGGGCTGTTTTGTGAAACACTTTTCAGATAATTTGTGTTCTTTCAAATTATTTATGTTTTTGCCAAATGTACAAAATTTCTATTATAATATATTGCCCAGATTTGTCACAGTTTTTAATTTATATCTATATATAATAATTGCATATTGTTAAATCTAAAAGAATTTTTACATATGTTATATGAATAACAAATGACAGTGGTTTGATAAGTATGGCAATTTATTAATCTGTTATAGTTGTACTTAAAAGAGAATGTGCATGATGTATCCGTGCAATATTGTTAAAATAAAACATTTATTGATATATATTTTTTTCTTTCATACTTTATTTATTAAAATGTAATAGTTTGATATTACCTAAAATTTTTTGTTATTTCTTGTGATCTTCAAAACTTTTTGTATTAATTTACACCTTATAAATATGCACTTCAATGAGGATATCAAAAATATTTTTTATTAGCCAGTTTAAAGGAAATTTTATCTGTTTTCCTTTTTTTGATTGACAAATTAAGATTACTTCTTTTTGAAAATATATTCAAAATTCATACTTGAATTATATAAAAGTAATGGATATTTATCACTGATTACACATGAGTTGTCAGTATTTCAGAATCTGATATCCACTGTTCCAATTGTTGTATTTGTAAAGTAATATTTTCTCTGGCTGTGCCTCCAAAAGCTTGGTATTGCTGAACACTGCTTTCATAATTCCAAATAAGTGATATATCTTCTTCAAAATGATCATTTAAAAAAATATATAAGGATGAAGTTAAGACATTGAAACTGTTATTGTCTTCATTTGAAAATCTGTAAAAACATATATATACTTACTTTAAAGTTTGCAATTGAGATAAAGTAAGTTCAGTAATGGTGCATTTTTCTTTCTCTGCTAAAGCTACTACTTCACCAGCAATTTTATGCGCTTCTCTAAAAGCAATCTATAATCAAGACCATATATTTATATGTTAGATTTCACCATGATATTTCTTGTATATAGTTTATAATTTTGACATAAAAGTAATGATTTTTTTAAAACTATGAAGATTAAAAGTCATTTTTTTCTGAAAGTGTGGTACAAGAAATATCATAATTCATTTGATATTTTAAATTAAAAATTGCTTCATAACTTCTATACAGTTACAAAAATAAAATCTTGCATTTAAAATGTGATTTAATTCATAATTTTTATTTAAAAATTCAAATGTATTCTTTATGACTATATATAAAAATCAGAACTAAGTTTCAGTCATCAAATAACACAACCCAATAATCAATACATAAATGTAATTATATTAGCACATTAAAACAAAACATAATTGAATTTTAATTACTGATGGTTGGTCTTACTGTTTTAATTTTACAGCTTTTAATGCTAAAAATACTATAGTTAAAACATTTTATTAAAAATTACAATTAAAAAGTTTTTTAACTATCGATAATAAATAATATATTTTTTCATCTCCGAAAAGTATTTCATAATTTACATTAACTTGCATAATATTGTATTTAGAATATTTAAATGTAATTTTAAATTCAATATATTAGTACTACATACTCCTTTTCTAACCAAATAATAAGCCACATCAGTTGCAAACATATCAGGTGAAAGTGCTGAAAAACATACTTCTTTATGAACCTAAAAGATTGAGAAAATAAATAAATAATTTAATATTTAGGTTATTGATAGTTTTTACTCAATCAACAATGTAATTCTTTTCTTCTCAAACACTACAGCCGGTTCCCACCAAGGCTGTCTCAGTTCAGCTTCCACTAGCCAAGTCTGAATATTCAAGATAAGATCTGTCTTTTTTCCTGACTGAAATTTTTAAACATGAGAATATTTTTAGGGGTTAGGGTTGCTAGCCCTATGCCCCCTGGTTTTTCACTCTACAATCATGTTGTTCACGACAGCTAATTAGCCTGGGATCTATGGTTTAAAGTGGATTCTAAATCACTACAAACATCCATGGCACTGCTGCAAACTTGAACCTGTGGTGCTAAGTACCAGACACTTGGCCATCAGACCCCAACAATGTTATTACAGAATTTAAATTATATCATAGAATGTCACATAATAATACTTATGATGCATGAATAATGCATTAAGAAATTTTAACTTCTTCGTGTATAATTAATGGCCTTTTTTTTTTGGAAGGTTCAGTAGAAATTAGTTCTAAGAAATCTGTAGACAGAGTATAGAACTATAATGTGGTGAGAAATAAATCTTTAAACACAAAGAAACTCATGAAAGTTATGGCGGAATATGTTTTACAGAAGAAGATAAAATGCAACATACATGATACAGGGTAAGCATAAAGTGTTGCCCTGGTTATAAAAATTTAGTGAGAAAACTATTGCAATCTATCTAATCAAGTTTATCATTAATTATAAGTACTGTTATAAAGTTTTTTTAATAAGATCACTTATTTCAGTAGATTTTTTTTTTTTTTTTAATAAGAATTATATTTTCTATCGGACCTTACCATTTATTTCAGTAAATGATTTTTCATATATATTTTCCATAAAATGTTAATCAGCATTAAACTTAGCTTTTATTAAATTTGAATTTTTAAAATTAATCTGAAATAATTTTAAAATTAAATATCTAGTTTCAATCAGTGCATAAGTTAAAATGACAGTAAATAATAGATGAAAATAATGCAATTTAATGTGTAACATCCAATGATTGTTAGATACCTCATATTGTATTTTTAACTCAAATATTTATGAAGAAAACTATATTATTAAACAGAAGTATAATGTATTTTTAGAATTTTATAAATTTAAATACTGGAAAGTTAATCATAAATTGATTAAAAATGATAAATAGTGAATACTTATTGAAAATAAAGCATTTAAACCTGTATTAATGGAATTAATTATAATCAGTCAATAACATTTATTATTGTAACTAAAACATAAAAATTTTAAATATAGCAATATATTTATTAAACATTTATAATTCCAAAAAAAAAATTGTGTGTTTTTAATACTTATGCTCATACAAAACTAATATTACCGTTAATGTTTCAAGTGTGCCACATGCTACTTGCAACAATTCAGTCAATGTTTTGTAAGTATCAAACATAGGTTCTTTATCTTCCTAAAAAAGAAAAGGAAGAAGTGGAATAAACAATGAACAGATTTTTAAATACAAAAAATATAATTTATACACAAAACTAAATTTTGTTATATATTTTAATAAAGCAATACAACTTTTTTTCATTAATTTTAATAAAAAATATGGGCAAAATAAAACTGGAAGAATTATTGGTTAATAATTTTTATCATAACTGTGTATAGAGATTCAGTTTTAGAAGATTTATTAGTAATATTTTAAAACAAAAATTAGTTTATTGTATAATACATAAAAATTACAAGAGTTATTCATTAAAAAAAAAATAGATTTGCCACTTGGTAATTTTAATTAAAGAAAATTGTTTCTAGTTACATTTTTAAAAAAATTCAACAAAACTTGTTTGTGTATTGATACTCACTTGTAAATCTTTATTAAAAGTACTTGGTAAACCTTTCAGAACAACCAAAATTGTCATACACTGCAAAATTTTTAAAAGAATAACATTTAAATATCTTAAATTGATGCATTTTTTTTCAAACATACAACATTTAAAAGAATAAAGAAATGAAATTATAGCTGAGTCTAGAAGAAAAAAACAAACACCAAAGTCACAATAAGCACTTACCAAAGATAAAGATTAGAAGCAATAGTAAAGCAAACAATACAGAACAATTGTTTCAGCAAATTAGTAAGCATTTTGAAAGGTATTTTAAAGTTGAACCTAAAAAATGACATTGAAAAATGTAAAAATATCTATAATTCTGGAAATATATAATGAATTTAAAAAAATATTTTAATGCTATTATGATAAAATACATAAAAGAAAGTGCAGTGTTTTGTGTGTACATATGATTTAAATTTAATTTTACATTTTGACTAGCAAGTGTTTATTATTTAAATCATATAAAAATAATTATGAAGCAATTTGATAAACATTTATTTTTAATTTTGCATAAAAAATTAAAGAAATACAATTCTAGAAGAACACCAAAAAAGTTATTTGTTTTTCTTCTCAAAACTATAGAAAATCGTTTTGATTGTAAAAAGTGTAGTGAAGACATTTTATTTTAAGTAGGACATATTTATTTTATAAAACAATTTATAGAGTTTAAATAATAAAAATATACTAAATATTAAATATGTAAAATTTGATATTTTGATAGAAATTCAATTAATTTTAGTGAAAAATAATAGTGTCATTTCTTGTCTAAAATCCACAGTGCAGCATAACCTGCAGCCATAATTTTCAGCCTTATAAATTTAGCTTTAAATATAAAAATACATATTTTCAATTTTTGTTTATATAACTTCATATTTTCAGGCAATAAAATATACTTTAGATACTTACATTTCCAATCAATCTTCCAGATTTACCTCTTATAAGTTCTAAACTGTCTGCATTCTTCTTTTGAGGCATGAGGCTACTACCAGTGCTATAAAAATGGTATACATAAGTAAATGTATATATAAACAAATGTACATACTGTAATTTCCTATCTATAATAAGCATCTGCAGATAATATTAAAAAAAAAAAAAACACTCAGTATATTATTAAACATTTTTTACTTATAAAATGTCTTTCTAACATTATTTTAATTCTATATAAAGATCTCAAAATGAAAACCTCAATTATCTATGAATGAAGGTATATCCTTCTATGTTCCTATATTATCAAAATTTTAGCATAGAAATTAATTAGCAATTAAAAAAAAATTCTAAAATAGGAAATTCCATGTATATATATATGATAATCTGTTTGCACTTAGATTTTTTTATATCAATACTTTTCAGAAGGAGTATAAAAATGCTTTTGTCTCAAAATTGAACAATATACTACACAAAATGCTAGAAGATTGCTTATTTTTGAAAAACTTTTGTGTTAAAAAAGCTTGGAAGGCATCTAAAAACACATATAATATGGATGAATCATAACAATTAAAAAGAATGATATAAGACCTTAACTGTTTCAGACTACTATTTTTTATATAAATGGCTATATAATGTTACATAAATAATAAACATTCTAATTGTACCATTATTGTCCTATCAGTTGGTTCGTGGTTGTTCTTGTTAATTTTAATAAATTCATTAGTTTATTTTATTATAATTTTAAGTAATTTAGAATTTTTCATAAATATATTATGATTCTATATTATGGTAATTCTTATTCATAATACACATAAAAAGGTTTTATGTATAATCATAAAACTACATTTTTTAAAAATTTTATTTCCCCCAAATTTTTTGTGACATCATATAAATTTGACTGTTCATATAAAAAAATTTTATTTATGAAGTTAAATTTTGATTTTCATCAAAATTTAAGTTGTTTGATTGCAATTTAATCCAACAAAAAATGTTTAAAAGCATGTTGTTCAAGTATACTGCATGAATTAAACACACTTTTTTATACATCCGTTATTAAAACAAATTATTTGCTATGAGAAAATAAAAATATTAGAATATGCTTTGGAATTTAATGTGAATCATATATATGGATATTAGGTGTTCGGTAAAAAATGTAAAATAAATAAAAGCTAACTTTGCACTGAACAACTTAGTGTGTGTGTGTGTGCATGTATGAATCATAAAAATATATAGGAAATTTGCTTACCAAAATGCATCAGCAATAGTGACAAAACCAAATTCTTTGGTGCTATAGAGCAATAAATCTTCAGCCCATTTGCTAAAATGTGTTGCAATCAGTGCTCCCCAGAACAAAAATTCAGCTTAGAGAAAATGAAATAAATGTCAATAAGAAATATAAATTTTCTTCAGATTAATTCTTTGTACATATATATATATATACACTATAGATTTAAATTACATAATACATACCAATAAAATCTCTGTCACTTACGGCAAGTAAACTGTTTGGAGTGCAACCAGAGAAACCAAGTTCTATAATAAATAAATAATAAAATAAGAAATCATTATAAGTAAATAAAATTTATTCTATTATAATATAATGAATAAATTCTTTTTTATAGCATAGCTTTAATTTATGGCACATTAAAATTAAAATATATATAAAATTTTGAAAAAGGGAGTGCATTTTCAATTCTTGAACATAAAACAGTACCACACTTTTTCACCTGACAAATTATAGACTCCTGTAAACAATTTATGAAAGCATTAATAAATCCCCCTCCTCTTTCCTCATTAAGAAAAGATAATAAAATTTATAATTAACAAAGATAAGTTCTAGAATTTTTTTTTTTACAATTAATTCATTTTGAATTAAAGAATTCAAAACTTACATTTTTTCCAATATTTTTAGAAATTGATTTTTTATTACATTTTTATATTTAAATTACATACATTTCCATAGTTTATAATTAGTAGTACTTCTTTTGTTTTGATGTTATATATATTCTATTTTATTTTTTTTTTATTTTTTAATATGTAATGTGTTATATTTTAAATACTATTTTAATATTAGAAATGCATACAGCAATAAAAACATGTAATTGCAGTTTAGGATCTGCATGTCACATACAAAAGTAGAACTTTATTGGTTTAAGGCATATCAAATAAAGCTTTTAGCATTTTTTTATATGGCTAAAAATCGTGACTGTGAATCATAGTCAGGAAATTACAGTAATTAAATAGTAATTATAATTCATTGTGTTTGAAAATCCGAATTGAAGAGGTTTAAATACATTTATTAATTGCTTACCTTAATCATTTTTCAATTTCATAAAAAAATATTATAGTAAATAAATTGGTCTTTTAAAACATAAGAAAATGTAACTGTAAAGCAAAATTATTTTCCACACTTGACTAAGTAATAATTTTTAAACAATTAGAATAGATAAATTAAGATTTTAAAAAGTATTTAGTTTTGACTTTTTTCAACTATAAATACACATAGCATGTCTTTCTTTATTTTTGAATTTTTTTCTTTATTTTTGAACACATAAAACAAATACAATTTTAGTCTGCATATTATAATATTATGTAATTAAAATGTTATATAATTCACTCTTTTATAGTGGTTAGAATAAAAGCACCAGGCACATTTTCACAATGTACAAACATATATGGAATTGAGGAAGAGCATACTTCATTATAAATCACTTACAAAAGATATTTATAATAAATTAAAAAATAAGGTATGATAAAACATTTATGCAAACATAATATTCATTTAAAGTTTACCTTTAGCTAAGAAATCCCGATCAATTGGAAATGGATTGCCTGCCAAAGCTCCACTAAATCAATGTATTGAAATTAGCATGGTTATCAAATCAAAAACAAAATCCTTAACATTTTTTTATTCAACACTCATATTTAAAAAATATTTTTAACTAAAAACTAAATTAAAACCTACCTTCCAAGAGGACAGACATTCACTCTAGAAATGATATCTTCTAGTCTATCAACATCATTGTGAAAATACCATGCATAGCTATTAAAAGAAGTTATACAAAACTATATATATATATATATCACTAGGATTTTATCGTTCAATAAATCACTTTTAATACAAAACTAATAACTTCAGTAAACATGTAATCCAAAGTCACCAGAACAGATAAAAAGTTCTGATTAAACAAACAATTATAAAATAGCAGAAACAATACACTTGTTTTTCACATTAATAATGTAAAGTAAAAGTAAAGGCTGGTGTTTTGTTGGAGTGCTAGGGCCCGGTACTTTAATTTACCTGTAATTTTTATTATTAGATATAATTTTTAAATAATTCAATAAATATAAAAATTTTAAAAAGAAATAAATTTAAGAGAGCACATGCTCTGTGTACTAAAAATGTAAGCTTTAAACATTTTTTTTTCCTACCTTAGTAACCAGTGGCTCCAACGAATTGCTTGAGCACGTTGAAGATGAGTGTAGCCAGGCATTAATATATCTATTTCACTGTAAACAGGAAAATTATTATTAAAGAGATATAAAAAATTTAACATATTTGTGGAACTATTCTAGATTCATCAAGTATTTTTTTAGAGAAAAAAATTAGCTTTTGAAATATCAAAATTGGAACAGAACATACTATTTTGTATTTATATCTAATGAGAAATGAGAAATTTTACCATAAAACAAAATAATTAACCAATTTTATTAGTCTTTTTAGAAAATAACTCAAATTTTTTTTATGTTACATTGTAATTTTCCTTTATATAATCTACTCTGCCTAAATATTATTAATTTATCATTACCCATATTTATATTATAAAAATATCTCATCAGATATTACAGATTTTGTTAGAGAAAAAAATTTATTTTAAAAAGCATTTTTATCCCATACAAAATATTTTAGGGCAATGATTTTGTGATAGTTACATATAGTCCTTTTTACAAATAACACTTTTAAATATTAAAATAAAATAAATATGATGCTGTAATTATACATGAGCTTTTTTTCCTAGGCTTATAAAATAATAATAAATGCATTACAAATTACAGGATAATTTTATGATTAAAAATGTGAATACCAATGAAACTTATGAAATGTGTGATTTATATGATGTAGTTTAGTTTACATGAAATTGTTATTTAACAGAATACAATCTGTTATTTCTATCTGCATTCAACTAACAATAACATATATTATTGTTTACATTCACATGAGGAATGCAGTATTTAATTACATATTAGTAAAAATAATGATCTTTAATCACATAAGCACATGCATGAATTGAATCAAGCATAGAAAATTTTCTAAGGTTCACTCATGTTCAGAACACATACTTTAGAGAAAATGAGAAGAACTTGAAGCAGGATGATTAACATACTTCCTGCTTCATGATGAGTTAAACATACTTTAGAGCTTGTATTCGAATCAGCATTGAATAATTGCTTAATTAAAGTATATAGACACTTGGTGGCATCATGTTCAGCTAAATTCACTGATTATATACGAATTTTACAAATATTTTTTTTAATATTTAATAAAAGCAAAATCTTTTAAGTATGTTTTCAGTAATATCAATGCATTACTGTGAGATTTTAAAAATTATCAACATTACAGAGGAGTCCATGTTTGTCTATGTTTACTAGGAAACATACATTATGAAGAAATCAAATAAGTAAATTCATAATTTTTCAATACAGTTAAATTTTAATTCTTACCTTTTAGCACGGACACAACAAGTTTTAATGAAAGATATCAACAACGATTTCAGAACTGTTGACTGCTCTTTAAGCCATAAACGTACATCAGTAGCAACCTGATAAATATTTTTAAAACTTTATTTTTTAAATAAAGAAAAAATTAACAAAATAAATGTAATAAATGCAATAATGAGTTACCTGATCATTGCGACTACGACCAACATGGAGCTTTCCTCCTATTTCATTTCCAATTATTTCCTATAAGTACAAAATCCCCATAAACTGATAGTTTATATCTTATTCAATGATTATAAACAGTTTTTTAAACTTATATTTAAAATTTGCTTCTGAATTCTGCAGCTGCGATTTTTTTGTTATTTATCACAGAAGTTACCTTAGGAACCATAGCATATTCAACAATATTCAGAATGCTGCATGGCGTGTCAGTTACATTATACCAGCAAGAGAGAAAAAGATATAAGTAAGTGTGATTCAGTGCCCAAGAGCCAGTTTTTGGCCAAATAATGAGTAATATTTTACAATAATGAAATTAATATTTTAGTTAATGATAATCAATTAAAATGCATTCTACACAAATATTTCTTTAAAAAGATAATGCAATAAAAATTATTTTTAAACCTTCACAATTAGATTATCATAAGCTGAAAATTTTGAAGCTAAAAATCAAATTCAAGTTAAAGAATACAATAAAAATTATCTCTTTTTTCATTATATTTCACAACATTCTTATTATTTAGTGGAATTCTCTCTCAGATGTAGATGCAGGTCTGATGCTGTTTTAAATTCTAAGGCTGATTCAGGTAATGTTGCAATTGGCTTTTGGAATATTTTCCTATTAAGTACAATTTCATCAAATTTTGACCATTCTATCAATTGCTTTTTTCCCAATTAAATCTTCTTAGTTTGGCATTGTGGTGGTTAAAAAAAACTGCTTCATGATGATGAAAGCGTAAGTTTGATAGAAATAGCAGATACAGTATATTAAACTATGCTGGAAGTAATAGTTTATATTTTTTGTAATAGTGGACAAACTATGCCAATAATATTGCTATTAATAATAATGAATAAAAGGAACTATTTTCAGAGTAGCAGAAATAGGCACAATTTTAGTTATTTATGCATATGAGGTTGACAGTTGATATTTTTGAGTATTTATTTCTTGACTTTCTTTACCAGTTGACACTAAGGATAGGATTTTGAATTCATTGAGTTTTGTTGTCCAATTAATGCATTTAAGTTCGATAATTGGTGTAGGGGTATGACCATTAATAACACAATATGAACATGTTTGTTTTTCATGGCATGCATTTTGAGAATGGCTATGTTTCTGAGAATCAAAACATCTCAGGAGGCTTTGAATATCCATGCATGACTTATGCCATGTAATAGGTTATACATGGCAGTGCAGACCAGCGTTAAAAGTTTCTGATGGTTTGTAACCTTGGAACTAAAAAAGAATTATATAATTTGTTTTGTTTGTTTTTAATATCATATCTTTTCATAATTATTCTTCAGGCTGAAATCAAGCTTAAGATATTCAGTTCTAGCACTACTTTGTTAGAAATTTGTGCACTCTGAAGTTTGTAATTTTATTGAACTTCAAAGTTCAAGCTTCTGTGACTTCAAACTTTTAGGGAAAATCAATAAATTTTCTAGCACATAAAAAAGACAGGACATATAAAAAATCAGATCACTATATTAAAATTTTTTTTATTTTTTTTTAGATCACCACCAATGCCACTTTCTACATTTAGGAAAAAATGTATTGCACTAAATTCTATGAAAGGAGCAGATAAAATTGAAAATCATGCAGATATAAATGTACATCTATAATTTTTTTTTTTTTTTTTTTTTGCCTAGTGTTATAATTGCTGATGTTTTCAAGACAAATTAGATTACTAAATTAAAGCCTTCAATATGTTAAAAGTTTTTAAAAGAAAAGAATTCAAAGACTCAGGGAAGGTGGAAAGGGAGAAGTAATGGCTTTAGAGACATCACATAGAAATACTGTTTCACGTCTCCAGAGGAAAAACAAAATTTTAACTAGGTAATTCAACTTTCAATCCAAGACAATGTAGCAATGACTATGGAATCTACTTATTTTTTTAAAAGCAATGGCTGCAGCATGCAATCAAAATTATCTAAACACTTACCCACTTCTATAATAGTAAACATACTAAGCACATTTAAAAATACAAAAAAAAAGCTAACAACTACATTTTTCAAAGTAATAATAATAAACACAGTTGTTTAAAAAAATTTCCACTTAATATGAAAGACACATTTTTTTTATCATTTATTAATTCTATTCTGTATCTACTCTTCATTTTACATATTCTAAACTTTATTTCTGTCTTTTTATTAATGATAACATTTTATATTCCTACTGTCATTTCAATATACATTAAATCCACACCTTTAATCTTCGTTCATTTGCAGAATGAATATCTTCATCATTTTTTAATACAAAAGAATTTGAGGTCCATTCTTCAGACACCTGCAAAAACAAAAAAAATCTCAAATAACAGTACATAAAAATTCTTTTTTATAACAGAGAAAGCATTGGTTATTACAGCATTTATTTTTAATAGAAGTCAGTAACACCATGATTTACTTTAATGATTCGTCATACAATTAATGTATAGTTATAAAAAATATATAAATTATGCACAATATTTAAATTTATAATTAAAAAATATTGTAGAATTAAGTAAAATTTATTAAATACCTGTGATAAACCTGACTGTATTTTAATACTTTCTTCTTCTGAAACCAAACCACATTTCTCTAATGCTTTCACATATGCAAGACTTCCCTAAACAAATAATAAATTAAAAACAAATATGCATTAATTAATTCAATGTTAACAAAGCTATTAAAAATAAAATTAAAAATAGCATTTTTATTATTAAATATCATAATATTATACAACTAAAAATTTCATTAACCAAATATTTTTAAAAACTATTATTTAATTTTTTTAATCAGAAATCCATAGTACTAAGAATCATTCTGTAGTATAAGAAACACAAGGTCTACAGAAATAATGCAACTTTACATAATCAAAATATTATTTTGTCACAGTGTTATTATTGATATCAAATAAGATGAAAATAGTTACAAAAATTCAGCTAAGAAGAGTAAACAAAATTACTCCTTTAGCAGAAAAAGATTATTATTATTAAAATGATAGAGAGTATTCTATACTATGTTAAGTGATATATATAAAAACTCAGGTAATTGGAACATCTAAATTGATGGAAAGCAGTTTAACGGCACCTTAGCTATGCAAATTTAACAGAATTATAAGTTAAATCTATCTTTAGCAAATTACCAAATCATAAAACTCAATTTTTATTTAAATGAATACAAACTTTTAATTTTCAAAATCATTATCAAAGAAGAAAATTAAACTGTATTTTTAACCACTTATTATAATAGGGAGAAAAAACTTACTTTTATGTCCACATTCCATAGTTGCTTATCAAAAGTAATTGAACGATTGAAAATATCCATTATCGGATTTAAGCCTTCACTGAACCTTCCACCCCATAACTTTTTCTCCCTAGAAAGGCACATAAAAATATTTTTAAGTTTTCATCTATTTTATTATATTCATTGCTTATCATAAGAATATACAGTGAGTTACAATAATTAAAAAAATTTACACATAAAATTTTACAGTACATATTTTTACTATAAAATAATAAATTAAAACTCTTAAATTGACTAAAAAATAATAAAAAAAAAAATTTCAACATCAAACTTCAAATTTTAATTTAAAGTAATACACATAAAATAAGATTAGTTAATACTATTTCATGAACAAGAAAATACAAAATAGATTATTTATAAAATAGTAGTACTATTAAATATTGTTAATCTTGTTTTATAATTATCTCGCTATATGCGCAATATAATATTTTTTTTTTTCCACAGCTAATTATATATAATATTTTTAGTACTATTTATATAAATATGTAATTCAATTTTATTTTTTTTACCATATTGGAATGATTTTCTTCACTCATAATACTCAAAGGTTTACTTTACACCGTCAAACAATTTATTAAAAGAAATACTATAATTTAAAAATAACTCAATCAGGAACTAACTACAAGTTTTCGATTCCGGTGTGAAAGTGAAACTCTTCTCGAAGTTGATGCCAAATTACAATTAAATTGAATAAAACAAAGTAAATTTTAATAAATTTTTTTTTTTACCAATATAAAATAAATTCGGACATAAATTACTAATTTAAAAAACAACAAATTTTATTTTAAAAATTGTTTATATTTTTACTAAATTACATATTTATTTATTTATTATTATTTCTAATTTGATATGTTATATGTTATGCATTTTCATTATCATTCATTACTTTGGCAATCATCTTTTTTTGAATGTTTTACGAAAACGAAAGGCACGAATTCTGGCTAAAATTTTCGATCACGTATTAGAAGTAATTATGTTTTCATTTTATTATTTCTTTCTTAAATTGTCTCTATAATTGTAGGACAAAAAACATTTTTGAAAAAATTCTTTATTTTATTTTGCATTTGTTAACATGCATCTTGCATTTAGTACTTAAAAATTTATATAGAATTATTTTTAAAAATTTTGACCTCTCGAGCATTTAGCACACATGAATGATTTGATTATAATATGTATTAAAATAACTATAGACTTAGTATTTTATCATATGTGCCATAATTTTAACGGAATTTCAAATTCTCGTATAATGACGTTTTCGTTTGATGTATTTCTGGTGTAGATCGTTTTACATATATTAATGACATTTTGAAACAAGGAAAAAAAGGGAGAGAGTATTTTATTTGACAGGTGCTGTTTTATTGACGGCTTCCTGAAATTTTTAATAGCTTTACGTTAACTGTTTCAATTTATCAACCTATATATAAAAAGGAAACATAATTTGCATTAATATAAAATCCATTTAAATAACTTTGTATTTTAAATGTTGGCTTTTCTAATTTGATTACGACTATCAATTTTTTAAAATGTAATAATCAATTAAGTACTTTAAAGATGCATTGTATTTTACATATTAAATGTTGGTTATTTACATTTAAAGAGTTGAATTCTTCTGCCCCATACATATGTAATTTGAAAAATCTTAACAAATTAAATAATACATCTGGCTAAATATACAAGAAGCTGATTACAATGAAATTAGCAATACGTAGCT